>ML818224.1:0-18272 GCA_009831015.1 Picea engelmannii
GAGGTCAACCTCAAGTTGGGGAACAACCCCAAGTTGGGGGACACAAACCAATTTAGATGCAATATATGCCTGGATTACAAACCCAACCTTGGAATTTTCCTTTCCAATTCAATCAACAACTACCTGGGGGAAAAATCGTCAATCAAATTCTTTTGTACCCTCTCATCCCGGGCAGCCTTATCCAGGCACTATAAATCCTACCTGGGGTCAAGCTTTCCAATCTTATGCTCCTTTCCAAGGTGACATGCCAAATCAACCAACAAACTTTGGCTACTTGACTCAAAATCCTTCTCAACCGAATTTGACTAGACCCTATAACCATTTACAAAATTCTTATGGTCCTATTGGTATACCTATGATATTACCTCCCCAAAATTACCAGTTTCCTCAGGTAAACAAAAAATTTCCATTTCTAGCTACTTTGGATTTACCAGATTTATCTAGGATTTTGAATGATCTTGTTAGCACTACCATTTTTATTTCAATTAGAGTCAGTTTTCAGTTGAGTTATAGCCCATGTGCCAAAACACATGAATTCAGGTACATAGCAATGAAAGGGTTGAAGTTAGCAAGTGGTTAGTTGGCCCTTGGAAATGGGAAGGGAAGTCAGAGTCGAAACATAAATGAATGCTACAGGTATGTTGTTCCCAAAGATTTGGGTCCTGTCAAAGTTAGTCACTATGTGCCCCAGGTCGAGTCAAGTAGTTAATGGAGGTCACATTGACAGGTGCTGTAACTATTATCAGTTCATCATGGAGGCCGAAGGAATGAAAAATCATGACGTTCGCATCACGTATTCCCTACAACCCTTATTGCCTGTACTTTACATGCAGGGATGTGTTATGGAAAATATGAGGTTCAATTTGAAACATCCAATCACCATGAATTCAATATTCTTTGACACGTTTTTGAATGATCCTGTTAGCGCTGCCATTTTTATTTCAATTAGATTCGGTTTTCAGTCGAGTTATAGCCCATGTGTCAAAACACATGAAGTCAGGTACATAGCAATGAAAGGGTCGAAGTCAGCAAGTGCCTGGTTGGCCCTTGGAAATGGGAAGGGATGTCAGAGTCGAATCATACATGAATGCTACAGGTATGTTGCTCCCAGAAAGTCGAGTCCTATCAAAGTTAGTCACTACGTGCCCCAGGTCGAGTCAAGTAGTTAATGGAGGTCACATCGGCAGGTGTTGTAACTATTATCAGTTCAACATGGAGGTCGAAGGAATGAAAAATCACGGTGTTCGCATCACGTATTCCCTACAACCCTTATTGACTGTACTTTACACACAGGGATGTGTCATGGAAAATCTGTGGTTCGATTCGAAACATCTAGTTGACATGAATTCAATATTCTTTGACACACTTTTTATTTTTTCCTGATATGTTATAAATCCCAAAGGTTCTACACCCATTTTGTTCATGAAGTCAGATCTAGGCTCCATCTATAAGTTTTCTCGTAGGACAAGGTCGATCAGATTCTCCATCTTGGGAATCCACCTAATATATTGCATGCAAGACAGATACTGATTGCACCATGGCGACCTCTCAGAACATGAAGAAGGGTACACGTAGTGGAAATATCACCAGACTCAAGTCCCATAGTGATTGGGATTCATTATCCTTCACAACAAGAATCCCCAAAGATAAAAGGGATTTTTTCCTTTACCTATGGGAAAAATGACATCACACCATGCATAACTTGGAGAGGAAGGAACTGCACAATAAGGAGGGATAGTTGAAGTCCTATCTCCCCAACAACAGACACCTTGGAGAATGGGAAGACCAAGGAAGAGAAAGGAAGTTGGGGAAAATTGAATCTCAGATGAGACATGCGCATGACAAATCACTGAAAAATTACTTATGTGCACCATCCTCCTGGAGCCTTTGGAAAGTACCAGCCGAGGAAGTGGGAGAAGAATGAGGAGGATGGATGCCATAGGCTCAAATGATCAAGAGACATCTCAATAGATGAAGCAAGTGAAGATATCCATCACAGAGCTGTACAAAGAAAATAGGGAGCTGAGACAACAACTAGCGACAAAGATTACAGAAGCATCAACAACACAAGGTCGTGAAGGGAACATGACGTGGCTCAAGAGACAACCTTGAGAGGCTCAAGATACAATTGTAAAGTTGTGTGAAGCACAACGACTGTCGGAAGAAAGGTATGCCAAAAACTCTAGAGAATGTGAAGCGACTAAAGACATATTCTCCACAGCTCTCACCAGCGAGTAGAAGAAACAAGATTATCCAAGTTCGTTCCTATATCTGCAAGAAGATGGAAAATCCTAAAAATTTTGAGGGAGACATCGCCCAATACATTTTCCTTTCTAATAATGACCGCGACTATCTATGGCCACTTTCCATTCACACTTCCCCAAAAAAAAGAGCATGCGACAGAAAAATAAATCTGTTACAGTAGACAACGAGACTCTGATAGACACTTGTCCACCCAGATACATGATCGATGACCAAATCCCCATGGAAGATTACAATGATCATGATGTAGCTAGATGTACCTTTTGTCTATTTTTGGAAAATGTCATGCAGAGAGTTTTGTAATGCAGAATAGTCAGTTCCCTAGTTTATAGAGATAGAAGTTTTAAGAATAGGGTAGCCCAAGTGGCACCCGCGTTTATATATTTGATCTTTTCGATGTAAGCTGGGTTGGTTGGAAAAATTAGTATAGACAATAACTATTGCATGTAATTTGATTTTGATCGAAACTTAATGAAAAAGTCCTATATCTTTGATGAAAAGATTCTAAGTGTAGCATTTGGATGTATTGTGTCTCTTTATTTGTGTACGTGCTTCCTATCATATTTATTCACATATTTTTTCTGTCTAATTTCGAATGAATTTTCAAACTTGTGGATTTTCTATGCAACGCCCCTTGTTCGTGCCATTTAGACAAAACATTTTTCTTCTAAAAGTTAACTCTGAATTCATCCGTAGCAGTGCTCCGAGTTACTTCCTGTGTTTTCTCCCCGCCACACATTACGATTTTTCACTGAAGATTGTTGCTCTCTTAGCCTTATCCTCTTAAGTTTAGTCACCGAGTCATTTTTTTCTGTCGTTTTCCTCAAATCAACTCCATAGCCCAAAGTATTATTTTATTGCACCAATATAACCAGAACCCATAATTTCAAAGGTGTTAAATATAGCCACAGTTTTAAAGCTATATCCCGCATGGAGACAGAGTCTCCTGAGAGAGCCCTCTCTAGGTCCGAAAGGCTAGTTTCGAGCCTCAAAGTTGGTTGAAACAGTTACCTATGTTGTCTATTTATCAGTCAAACAGATTTACAGAATGATAACATTCTGGCACCGTTGTTGAGGAATGAAATTGAATAGATTTTTCCCTAGGAGAAAGACTAATGTTGTAGTTTGACCCCTGAGGGTAATAGAGGGACAAACATCTGCACTGGCTGAAACCTTTACTCTAGAGACTCTAGTAAAAATTACCAGTA
This sequence comes from Picea engelmannii, assembly GCA_009831015.1. Classification (NCBI taxonomy): domain Eukaryota; kingdom Viridiplantae; phylum Streptophyta; class Pinopsida; order Pinales; family Pinaceae; genus Picea; species Picea engelmannii. The sequence continues at coordinate 3,471 of ML818224.1, forward strand.
GCTCCAAGTAGGACAGTTCAGGAACCCTAGCTCCGAAGATGATTTATACCAGAGAAAATCCTGACCCAAACCCTATAGAGCCTATGTACGACCCTGAGAAAATTTTGTGCAAGACTAGAGAGAAAGCACCGAACCCATTCTATTACCTGGAAAAAAGTATGTCTTTACCAAAATATGGCATGCAAAGCATCGACAACCTTGATTTTGATGCATTGTTTGAGAAAACCTGTTCAGGGATAAGTCAGAAAACAACTTGGACGAGATAGTTTTCAACCATAAGAGATTCCAAACCCTAGTGTCAAATAATATTCCTCAAGTCCCAAGCCCTCCTAGATCCATGGCTGCCATATTCGCCCCCCTCATTCTGCCAGCCTAGTTGCATGATCTACCCCATAATTACAACTAGAGGATTAAACTCTATGATGCTAAAGGGAACATTTCATCCCAGAAGAATATGGATTGGTTCAATGACTTTGTCGACCTAGAAGAGGTAGAATATGCACACACAAAAATGAGGTTGTTCGCATAGAGTTTTGTGGAGGATGTGAGGAATTGGTTCAATTCCCTACGACCAACAAGTATTCAAGACTTCACTGCATTCAAAGCATATTTCATCAATATATGGGGAGACAAGAAGAACCCCTTGCAGTTGTTGACATAGTACAATAACATGAAGAAGGTGTCGAAGGAGATAGTGGAAGAATTCTCATCTTGTTTCATGAAATTTTATAATTTGATTCTTGCAGAAGTCTAGCCACCTCTTGGGGCTACGCAGTTGCGATACACTAAATATTTTGACAACGATTTCGCTTTGCTGTTGAGATAAAGAAGATCAACAAACCTAGATGTGATAATGAGCAATGTGATCAAAGTCGAGGTAAATATGGTGGCATCGAGGAATATCAAACAAAGATTCAATAGAGGCGATAATAATCCCCAAGGATACACGCAACCATCAACGTTGAGATCTGTAGACGAAAAATTCGATTTAATGATGAGAACCATGGAGAAGCTAATTTAGAATATGTCTGTAGGAAAAAGACCCGTTACCCAAAAACAACATTATCCCCAACCTAGGAATCAAAGCCTTAGGAGAGGTCAGGTTCCTCAGATTAGATAGAAGGAGCAGAGGGAGCAAAGAGATCAGGGCAACTAGCAGACAAGGCCTCCATTCCAAAAAAACTACGTGGATGAAGATTTCGATCAGATGTTCGAAGACCAAATGCATTTTTACGATGACAAGGACCTGCGCATGTTCTTAACAAAGAGCAAACAAAGAGCAAACATGATCGGTACATGAGTAGAAATGAAAATTTCATGCTGGAGACAAATGATGCATGGATTGGGGAAATTGATGACACACTGTCCTCGGAAACAAAAGAGTTTAGAAAGGGTTATCAAAATTCCATCATGCAGTTTCAGAATAAATATAACCTCAGGATAAAGGAAGCATGTACTAAGCCTCAACAGACTAATCCCATAAGAAAACCTTCAGTGGACACCCCTTCCACAAGTCAATCGAGGCTGGAAAACACGAACAAGAATGCAACAGAAAAGGAAAAGTTGAAGGAGGAGGCCCCAAAGAAAACTCCGGAAGCAAGCCGAGAAGAGGGTGGAAAAGAGGTAGATAAATTCTATCCTTCCTTTAGCTTTGAACATGAAATGGATAATATCAAAATCTCTATCCCTTTCAATGAACTTATCAGAAGGGGTGAATACCGGGAGAAAATTATTAAAATGTTGAAAATGGGAAGCACCCCTGACACTCTGAATGTCCAAGATGATCACCCCACTATCCTATTTGGTTCGTGAATTGAAGAGACAAGTGATATTGAGGACGTCCTTCCATTCTACGTCATTCTGAAGGTCCGTGACATGACCCTACATAACACTATGCTGGATCCAGGTGCATCACACAACCTCATGCCAAATGTGATCATGGGAAAATTGGGTCTGGATGTTACTAGACCTTATAAGGACATTTTCTCTTTTGACTCAAGGAAAGTCAAGTGCCTTGGCCTCATCAACTACTTGGTTGTGTCATTGGCCTAGATCCCTTTGAAGAACATGGTGATGGATGTGGTCATGGAGGACATACACCCAAAGTTTGGTATGCTGCTATCCAAATCATGGGCTGTGAATTTAAAAGGGACCTTGCAAATGGACATGTCATACACCACCATCCTAATATTTTTCCAAGATAGATGGTTGTATAGAGAAGTTCTTCGAAAGTACATGGTGAGCAGTAAGACGCGGCCAAATAACCATCCCATAAAATCCATCAACATTGAGGTTGGATATTATATATTCTACAATGACCTGAGTTTTGAAGAAGAAGAGTCAATAACCATCATGACAGTCGATGAGGAAATCGTGCAGAAAGAAGAAGAGTGCACCAAATCAGAGGACTGCATGGAAAGAAGGACATGGAACTTGAGCTTTGACGGCATGATCAACAAATAAGGGGCTGTGGTTGGCATATGGGTAAGCCCCCCTAAAGTGGGCACAAAGTTGTGCTCATACAATCTCACGTTTGAATGCACAAAAAACATGGTTGAGTATGAGGCACTGATTTTGGGCCTGAAGGTATTGAAATAATTAGGTGCAAAGAGGATAGCAGTGTGCAGAGACTGCTAACTATTCATAAACTTGGTTAAAGGCATATATCAAACAAAGCACCACAGGATGAGAGCATACAGGAACTTGGCACTGGACCTCCTCGAGGAATTCTTAGAGTCTGACATATCTGCTATCCCAAGGGAGAAAAATCAGATCACCGATGCACTGGCCACCTTGGCCTCAGTTTTTAAAATCCCCATCTTCCCAAACAAAACATATGATATTGAAGTCAGACATAGGCCGACAATGCCTGATAATATCAAATAATGGCAGGTGTTTGAGGATGACAAGAAGGTATAAATCTTTCTTTAGATGAGCAAGGAATTTTCTAACATAAACATTGATGACGAATGTTGTTGTGACGAACATGGGAGTGTTGATGCACATAGTAATGACTACCCTTTCCAGAACTAGATTGCGGGAAGGGACATAATACAACTGAATAGTAACATCATTTTGAACGAGTTAGTGCCACTGGAAAAAATGTTTGACAAAAATGACGTGGCTAAAAACCACAAGATCATTGTAAACAAAGAGAATGTGGAATACTGCAACATTGGGACTGAGGAGAACCCAAAAATGATCAAGTTATAAAAAATGCTCAGCCCAGAGGTCAAGCAAGACTACTTCAAGCTCATGAACGAGTTCCTCAACATTTTCGCATGGAGCTATGATGATTTGAAAGTGTATGAGACTAAGGTGATACAACATGTTATCCCTCTCAAGGAAGATCAAAAACCTTTCAAATAGAAGCTGAGATGGATAAACCCCCTGCTGTCGTCATTTATAAAGAAAGAGGTACAAGAACTTTTCAACGCTAAGATTATTGTTTCTTTGTGATTCTCTAAATGGGTAGCCAATTTGGTTCCTGTGAGAAAGAAGAGTGGCGAGATAATACTATGTGTAGACTTCCAGAATTTAAACAAAGTGTCCCTCAAGGATCACTAACCTCTTCCCAAAATGGACTATATCCTGCAAAAGGTGGTGGGATCCCAGAAGATGTCCATGTTGGAGGTTTTTTCAGGGTATAATCAGATCATGGTCCACCCAGACGACATAGAAAAAACAAATTTCACAACTCCATGGAGAATGTTCATGTACGCCAAGATGCCTTTAGGCTTGATGAATGTTGGAGCCACTTTCCAGAGGGTAATGGACATCGTGTTTGCCAACAAAAAGGACAGGTTCATTATGATCTATCTAGAAAACATCATGATATACTCTGCCTCCGACAAACAAAACCTCAAACATCTGAAGAAAGTTTTCTAGAAGTGCAGGAAATTTAGCATATCAGTAAATCCTAAGAAATCACATTTTGGGGTGGAAGAAGGGAAGATATTGGGACATATTATCTCAAGGGAAGGAATTAATATTGAACCTAGAAGGGTTGAAGGAATCATGAAGATTGACACTCTGCGCAGTAAAAAATAAGTGCAATCTTTATTGGGAAAAGTAAAATTCTTGAGGAGAATCATCCCAAATCTGACAGAGATTATAAAACATATCACCTGCATGCTCAGAAAAGGAAATAAAATCAAGTGGAGCTCGGAGGCCAAGAAATTGTTTGAAGATATCAAGGTGGAATTGACTAGAGCACATGTACTATCTAGTCTGGATTTCATGAAGGATTTCATCCTGTTTTCAATAGCCTCAGAGCATACGATTGTCGACGTGCTGTTACAAAAAGAAGAAAAAAACTTCGAGAAGCCTATAGCTTATTTCAGCAAGCTGTTGCGGGATGCTCCACTAAGGTACAAAATCATGCAAAAACAAGCGTATGATTTAGTGAAGGCCCTGAAGGAGTTCAGGACATACATATTGCATTCCCACATCATTGCTTATGTGCCCAACAACTCAGTAAAGGATATTATGACTTAGACCGACCCCGAAGGAAGGAGAGGTAAGTGGATAGCGACCATGCTAGAATACGACCTAGAGATCAAGCTTACGAAATTAATTAAGGGTCAGGGTCTTGAGAAGCTAATGGCACAGTCAGACTGTGACGCTGTGGGAATAAATTTCATCGTTGATCTGTTAGAGAGTCCTCAAGAAAAAATGATTGTGCAGGTGTCCCAGGAGTTCATCAATTTTCCATGGTATGCTAATATCATCTATGTGTTGAAGAATATCCAGACCCCTCTGGGCATGAGTAAGACTAAGGTCATATTTCACAAGATTAAAGTTGTTAAGTTCTACATCCTTGAAAACTCACTCTATTGGAAATATCCTGGGGGAATGTTGCTGACCTGTTTTCTAGAGAATGATGCGAAGTGAGCCACAGAATAATTTCACAAGGGAGACTATGGGGGACACGATTACTGGAAAACCACTGCACACAAAATCATAATGGGAGGTTACTATTGTCCTACAATATTCGCAAACATGTACAAAGAAGTCTCTAGCTGGAATGAATGTCATATTTTTCATGGGAGAAGAAAGTTGCAGTCCCTGCCACTAAATATTATCTCAGTCAAGGCACCATTGATGTAGTGGGGTTTGGATTTCATAAGGGAAATAAAACCATCATCCTCGAAGAAACACAAATGGATACTCATAGCCACTGACTACTTCACAAAATGGATAGAAGCGATCCCCAAGAAGCACGCTACTGACGCAGTCATCATCCAATTTTTGGAAACAAACATCTTGTCGAGGTTTGGGTGTTCCATCAAGATCATAACAGACAATGAAGCTACATTCAAGTATAAGAGGATGGAAAAGTTTTTATAGGATTACAATATAACCCTATGGCATTCTACAACATACTACCCACAAGGAAATGGATTAGCAAAATCCTCAAATAAAAGCCTAACCAGGATCATCAAAAGGATACTCCAGAATAATAAGAAAGCTTGGCATAAAAATTGTATCTACGCACTGTGGGCAGATCGGGTCACCACCAAGAAGTCTATTTCAACGTCACCTTTCTAGATTGTATATGATTCATATGTGATGTTCCCTACTACACTAGGGTTTCCCCTCAGAAATTTGTTGCAAGAGAAGGAGGTCGAGCCAAATGATGCGCAAAGAAGAATAAAGCAATTGGTTCACACATGACAGATGAGGGAACAAGTATACAATCGATCACATCTCCACTAGGAAAATATGAAGAAATCCTTTGACAAGCGTTCCAAGCCAGAGTATTTTTGGTTGGGTGATCTAGTGTTGAGATGGCACACAAGAAATGAGGACAAAGGAAAGCACAAAAAATTTGATAACCTGTGGATGGGTCCATTCAGAATCGGTGCACATAGAAAAAATAATGTTTATTTTATGGAAGAACTAAATGGGGAATGCGTTGGTTGGGGGCCTGTAAACGACAGGTTCCTCAAACATTATCTGATGAAATAAATTCTTTTTATGTCAATTGTCATTGTAAATAGTCATTTTGTTTTTGTGTCAAGACAGTAGGTGAGCCGAAAATTGAAACCCGAAGTGAAGGCCCTGAGTTTTATGCTGAGTCTTTTTAGAAACTGCGTTGATAGGTTTAGGTTGCATCCTGTTTTTCATATTGCAATGTCAAAGAGTTGAAATAAGGTCCAATGGTCAGTCACCCGATCTATTGTTCTTTTTTACCTCATAGGGAGGATAACATCCCTGTTGGAGCCAGTTGTTAGCACTTCCATTTTTCTTTCAATTAGAGTCAGTTTTCAGTCTAGTTATAGCCCATGTGTCAAAATACGTGAATTCAGGTACGTAGCAATGCAAGGGTCGAAGTTAGAAAGTGGATGATTGGCCCTTGGAAAAGGGAAGGGATGTTAGAGTCAAAACATACGTGAATGGTACAGGTATGTTGTTCCCAGAAAGCCAGGTGCTGTCAAAGTTAGTCTCTATGTGCTCCAGGTCGAGTCAAGTAGTTAATGGAGGTCGCGTCTGCAGGTGCTATAACTATTATCAGTTCATCGTGGAGGCCAAAGGAATGAAAAATTATAGAATTTTTGTCACGTATTCCTTGCAACCCTTATCTCCTGTACTTTACACATAGGGATGTGTTATGGAAAATATGTGGTTCGATTCAAAACATCTAGTTGCCATGAATTCAATATTATTTGGCACGTTTTTTATTTATGCCTGATATGTTATAAATCCAAAAAGTTCTACACCCATTTTGATCACAAAATTAGATCCAGGCTCCGTATCTAATTTTTCTCATAGGCCAAGGGAGATCAGATTCTCCATCTTGGTCATTCGCCCGATATACTGCATGCAAGACAGATACTGATTGTGCCATGGCGACCTCTCAGAACATGAAGAAGGGTACACATAGTGGCAGGATCGCTAGAGGTGAGCCCCAGAGTGATTGGGATTGATTCGCATTCACAACAGGCATCCCTAAAGATAAAAGGGAGATTTTTCCTTTACCTACGGGAAAGACGACATCACACCATGCAAAAATTAGAGAGGAAGGAACTACGCAGCAAGGGGGGATAGTAGAAGTCCTGTCACCCCAACAATAGAAACCTTAGAGAAGTGGAAGACCAAGGAAGAACAAGGAATCTTGGGAAACTTGAATCTCATATGAGCCACATGCACGACCAATTGTTGAACAATTACTTATGCACACCGTCCTCCTGGATCCTTTGGAAAGTAACAACCAAGGAAGTGGGAGAAGAACGAGGAGGATGGATGCAAAAAGCTCAAATTATCAAGAGACATATTAGGAGCTGAAGCAAGCGAAGCTAGCAATCGCTGAGCTGTACCAAGAAAATAGGGAGTTGAGACAACAACCGGCGACAAAGATCACATAAACATTAGCAACACAAGTCGCGAAGGGAACGTGACGTGGCTTAAGAGATATCTCTAAGAGGCTCATAATATGATTGTATAGATGTGCGAAGCATAGTGGCTGTCAGAAGAAAGGTATTCCAAACACTCCAGAGAATGTGAAGTGGTCGAAGAGATAGCCCACACATCTCTCGCCAGCAAGGAGAAGAAACAAGATTATCCAAGTTCATTCCTGTGTTCGCAAACAAACAAAAAATATTGACAATTTTGAAGGAGACATCGCCCAAGACATTTTCCTTTTTAATAACGGTCACGATTTTCTACAACCACTTTCCATGCACACTTCCCACAAGAAATAAGTGCACGACAAAAAAGCAAAGTCATTACAATAGACAATGGGACTCTGACAGACACTTGTCCACCCAGATACCTGATCGACGATCGAATCCCCATGGAAGATTACAATGATCATGATGTATCTAGATGTACCTTTTGTCTATTTTTGGAAAACGTCATGCGAAGAGTTTTGTAATGCAGAATAGTCAGTTCCCTAGTTTGTAGAGATAACAGTTAGAAGAATAGGGTAGCCCAAGTGATGCGCTCGTTTATATATTTGATCTTTTCGATGTAAGCCGGGTTGGTTGGAAAATTTCGTATAGACAATAACTATTGCATGTGATTTGAGTTCAACCAAAACTTAATGAAAAAGTCATGTAGCTTTGATGAAAATATTCTAATTGTAGCAATTGGATGTATTGTGTCTGTTTCTTTTCGTACATGCTTCCTGTCATATTTATTCACATATTTTTCTATCTAATTCATAATGAATTTTTGAACCTGTGGATTCGCTGCACAACGCCCCTTGTTAATGCCATTTAGACAAAATGTTTTTCTTCTAAAAGTTAACTCTGAATTCATCTGCAACTGTTCTTTGAGTTACTTCCTATTTTTTCTCCCTGCCACACATTACAATTTTGCACTGAAGACTGTTTCTCTTTTAGCCTTATCCTCTCAAGTTCAGTCATCGAGTCATTTGTTTCTGTTGTTTTCCTTAAATAGAATCCATAGACCAAAGTCTTACTTTCTTGCACCAATATAACCAGAACCCATTATTTCAAAGGTGTTAAATCTAGCCACAGTTTTAAAGCCATATCCCGGGCAGAGACAGAGTCCCACGAGAGAGCCCTCTCTAGGTTTGAAAGGCTAGTTTCGAGCCTCAAAACTGGTTGAAACAGTTACCTCTGTCATTTGTTTATCAACTGAACATATTTACATAGTGCTAATATATCCTATCTTACATTCTCCTTATTGGCCAGTTATACCTGCAAAATTACCATTAGACATTCCCAATTTTGACAATCGATTAGGAGAAGACTCAAATAATCATGTCATGACATTTCATCTTTAGTGCTCATCCAACTCCTTGATGGATGAATCCATCCAATTACGTCTATTCCAACACACTATTACGAGTTCGATTACCAAATGGAACATCGAATTGCCAAGAGATTTATTCAATGATTTAAATACCTTATCCTTGGATTTCTTGACACATTACCAATTACCGATACGGTATGAGACAAGAAAAAAAAAATTAAGTTCATTTAAACAATCCTCTTCTACTCACATCTTGGATCATATTCATGAGTGGGGGAGGTGACGACGAATAATAAAAGTTCCTCTTCCTGATCAATTATTGGTTGAGTGGTTTACAAAATCACCCATCAGTCCTATAGCTCATGATGTCTCCATGGGGGGTGTTTTCACTAAAGAGTAGGCGATCAATCATGCTCAATACTTGGATCTCATTTATTCTGAAACATGCACGTTATATGATTTGATCCTTGATGCTTCTCGCCTGTCTACAAGTCCAACCCCAATGCTTCTAGTATCCTCTCATGATGTTGATGGTGTGATTGAAACTTTTCATGTTGAGTCTTAGCCAAAACAAGTCAATCATTCCATTCCCAAACCTACTACTACTAGTGTAAAAAATGATACTCCTCCAACTCCCTCTCTCGGTAAAACCTTTGAGGTCAATACGGTCGAGTCTATGACTATCGATAAATATCAAAATAAAAATAAAGGAAAGGGTAAGAATAAAGAGGATAAAACTAATAATCAACAACCAAATAAACCCAAAACTCAACATGATGATGATAAACAAAAGATAAAACCTAGTTATCCTTTCCTTATTTGTGGCGAGGACCATTATATGAAATATTATCCTAGACGTGTAGAAGTTACTAAGTTCCTCCAAGGAACCGGGACTCCTCCTACACCTGTCATTTTTTCACAACCCTTTCCTTCTCAATAGCAGGCCCAACTAGTTATTCATGACCAATTATCTCCCTCTAGCATCTCTTATGTACTTATGTGTATTGGTGACTCCAAGAAAAATGAAGTTGTAGTCGCTACTCGAACCAAAGATTATTCTCCTTCTAAAGAGAAAATCGATGATCCACCTCCTCCGTTGGATCAACCTCCTCCATCGGCTTCATATAATAATGGTCCTATTCATATTGAATGACCTAATACTGATTCAGTCATTCATCCATCTCCTAAGGGAGTCATTCATAAGTCGTCATTTAACCCACATTCACATGCTGCTCAAAACTACAGTATTGTAGAATATCTTGCATAAGCACCTTCTGCGATGTCGGCTTTGGAAGTCCTTCAAAGTTTCCCTACTCACCAGAAGGCACTGTTAAAGGATATTGGTGGAATTGATCCTACTGATACAAATTTGATAATATTTCACTTGGAAGATCACATTCCAAGACTCCCTCGTCAATTAACTTTTCAAATACAAGTAATTGTGGAAAATAAGAATATTTGTCAAACAATTGTTGATGAAGGAGCTTTGAATTGCATCATGTCCATCACTTGTTGGAAATCCATTGGTTCTCTTTTCCTTACTGAGTCACACAACATGTTAAAATATTTTAATGGTAAAGGGTTTAAGCCTTATGGTGTTCTTCCTGTGTTATCTATTGTGTTAGAAGGAAAAAAGGTTACTATTGAGGTTGAAGTGTTTGATGCACCGCTCGATTACAACCTTTTAATTGGTCGTATTTGGATCGATGTTATGTGAGAAGGTGTTTCTACTCTTTTTTGTGTGATATGTTTCCATCACCAAGGTAAAGTTGTTACAGTAGATCAATTCACCTTTTTTAGTTCTGATTCAAACACTAATAATGTTCCATTCATAGCCAAAACACCTCCTGGTTATGGGAATGTCGGTGTGGGTATTTTAAAATATTCATCATTAGTGGGTACTTTCCCCATTCCACCACCCGATGTTCCTCCTCCTCTTGTTGCTTCTATTAACATGATTTCTACCAGTGTTGGAGAAATCCCCGAGTCCTATGACCCGTGGATAATACCTAGCTTGGAAGAATCTCTTTGTTATGGTGACCAAATACAATTAAGTCTGGTGGAATTGGCCTATCAAGCTATCCAATAGACATATACTTCTCCCCATTCTCTCTTTGATATGTATCCTGATCCATTTCAAATGATATTTGTGATTGATGAAATGATCATGGAAGTTATGTCTATGGAAGACACACCTTGGGATGATGACCATCATCATTCCGTCCTCTTCCTTGAACCCAATACTATCGAGAGTTATCAACAGATTTTGAATCCGTCCACAGTTATTAATTCCCCCCCAGTTTCTGAACCAACACATGATGTTTTGTATGAAGGGAACTTGGGAAATATTTCACCCACCATCCCTATAAATATTTCAATTAAGCATGGAATAGTGGAAAATGTTCACATAGGTGCCTCATGTTCTTCTGATGAGATCGAAACTTACAATGTCCTTTTCCAAGAATTCTGTGACAATTTTGCATGGAGTTATGAAGAGATTCCTAGAATTGATCCAGATATCGTTGTACATGAAATTAAGACATACCCTGATGCTAAAACCATTCGACAATGAATCCACCTAGTTTATTCACGAAAAGATGCTGCAATCAAAATCGAATTTGAAAAACTTCTTAAAGTTGGTTTTGTCTACCCGTAGCATTGACTGATTGGGTTTCCAATCTTGTTACAGTCATGAAAAAACAAGGAACGATCCGTGTTTGTGTTGATTATAGGGATATAAGCAAGGATTTTCCTAAAGATAATTATCCAACCCCTTTCATTGACCAAATCATTGATGATTGCACCGGAAGCGAAATATTCTCTCTGATGGATGGATTTTTCGACTATAATCAAATCAATATTTACCCGTGGATCAACATAAGACCACTTTTATTTTCCATTGGGGTGCCTTCACATACTGTAAACTCCCTTTTGGTCTTAATAATGCTCATGCAACTTTTCAACTAGCTATGTCTTATGCCTTTCATGATATTAAGCATATTGTACAACCTTACCTTGATGATTTACCAACGCATTCCATGCATCGTCAAGATCACCTGGCACACTTATGAGTCATTTTCCTTCGATGTCGATATTACTGCATATGATTGAATCCACATAAATGTGTTTTTTGTGTGGAGTCTGGATGAATTCTAGGTTTTATTTTTTCCACGCATGGGATCAGGGTGGATCTGTTGAAGGTTGAAGCCATTATAAATTTTCCTCCTCCTACCTTATGCCAACTCCAAAGTTTGCAAGGGAAGGAAAAATTTCTATGACGATTCATTCCCAATTATGCCGAACTAAAAAAAGGTTTAACTTGACTTCTTAAGAAGGTTCATGATTTTGTGTGGGACGAAACTGTCAACAAAGCATTTGATTCTTTGAAACTTGCATTAACCCACACACCACTATTATTTCCCCTTGGTTATAGTCAAGATTATTTATTATATTTGGCTTCTTCATATCATACCATTTCCATGGTTTTATTCCAAGAGGATGATTCCCATGACGAACATGTCATTTACTATTTAATTTGGAGTCTTACGACCACTGGAATCAAATACATGCATGTGGAGAAATTGGTCTTGGTACCTGTTCAAGGTGTCCAACGTTTTCGTCACTATATCTTATTATGCAAAACCATGATTATTTATGATTGCAACCCTATGCAACATATTATTACATGACAATTTCTAGGGGGAAAATACTCCAAATGGATTGTGATTCTCCAGGATTTTGATTTGGAGTTTGAGAAGGCCAAGTCAAAGAAATCTTTGGTCTTTGTTGAGTTGATATGTGACCTTCCCTCCACTGATACAAAAAATGTGGCAGAAAATTATTTTCCTGATGAATATCTCTTTCTGATCATTTCATATGATCTGTGGTATGGATACATTGTCATTTATCTCCAAACTCAAACTTTCTGGCCCGATATATCTCATATAGATCATCGTCGTATTAGGTATCAAGCGCGTCAATATAGTATTCTTGGCGATAGCCTTTACCATCGTGGTATTGACTCCGTATTTCAATGATGTCTAACATATGATGAAGCTGTGAAGGAACTAAATGAATGTAATTATGGAGCATGTGGAGGTCATATGTTTGGGTATGCCACTACCCAGAACATCCTATGATCTAGTTACTTATGGCCTTCACTTTTCAAAGATTGCATTCTCGCAGTTCAGAAATGCCACGCTTGTCAAACCTATAATAATAATATTCAATCTCATCATGCTCCTCTCTATCCTATATTTTTCATTGGTCCATTTGCTAAATGGGGCATTAAATTTAGAACATGTAACCCTCACTCGGTCGAGGGGCATGGATACTGTTGGGTATGTGTTATATTCTTTGCATGTGTGTGTGTGTGGGTGCATCAGATATGACAACTGCGTCTGATGATCCCTTCACCTAGAGCTTTGTCGTGTGCATCAGGCGCTTTCCTAGGGGGGTCCCAGGGGGGGGCAGGTATGCCCCCCCTGGTTACGTGCAAAATTTGATTTTGGGCAGTTTTTTCTATTTTTAGCAGATTTGTAAATTAATCCTGGATTAAGGGATTAGGGTTTTGGTATCTGCGGAATACCTAAAAACATTTTATATATTGTATGGCGAATGGTGAAATTCAATATAATGAAAATAAGAAAGGTTTTCCTGGTTGAGGGTTTCCGATATAAAATCTCTGTGTACTCTGTGTATGAGCCATTGATTAATTTCTGTATTGCTTAAGAATATATATGCATTGCCTTACTTCACAGGTTTAAAACTTACATGTGGTATCAAATCTCATTTTTAGCTTCAGAGGGACGCCTTTGTTGCTAAGGGTTTGGCTCGGTCTTGATAGATCAAGTTTATCTTGGGTCTATGATAAAACCAGGTTTAGTGGGAGATTTTGCAGTGGAGATTAGAGTAAAGAAAGAGGAGTGGTGAGCTCATCTAGAATCAAGATAGAGAATTTCAACGGTAAAAACTTTGAGCTATGGAAGCTCAAGATGGAGGACCTTCTTATAGAAAAAGAACAATGGATCATTGTGGATCCTGGTACACAGCCTACTGGTACACCATCTACAAGCACACAGGCTACTGGTACACAACCTACCAGTACAAAAACTACTAGTACACCAGTTACTAGTATGTTGAAGGAAGATTGGGACAAGTTGGATAGAAGAGCAAGGAGTACTATTCGACTCTGCCTGGTAGATTCAGTGTTGTTGAATGTCACGGGAGAATCTACAACCAAGGAACTATGGGATAAGTTAGGGAATTTGTATCAATCAAAGTCCCTGGTAAACAAGTTGTTTCTTTGAAAGAAGCTGTATCATCTTAGGATGGAAGATGGAGATTCTGTGATAGAACATCTAAATACCTTTAATACTCTGGTAAGTCAACTTGGATCTGTTAATATTATGATTGCAGAAGAAGATAAGTGTATTACTTCGTTATGTTCTTTTCCAGACTCTTGGGATAATCTGGTTGTAGCAATAGGTAGTACCACTCAAACTACATTGAAGTATGAGGATGTAGTTGCATCCTTGTTATCTGAAGAGATGAGGCGAAAAAGCATGGATGGTCACAACACATATGCTTTATTTGTAAGAGGGTGTACCCAAGACAAGAACCCTGGTAAGTGTTACACATTATTTTTGTCATCCCTATGATCATTAATGATGTAAACCTATATTTTGCCTTCAGAGGGATCATAGTGGCCTAAGTTCCTAAAGAGAGAAGGGAGAAGAACTTCTCCTAAGAAAAGAAATTGCATTTTCCTATGTAAAAACCTTATAAAAAAGGATGTTCGCAGGTTGCTATATAGGCAGGGTGCGAGAATTACCAATTCTCGCAGGTTGCACTATAGCCAGGGTGTGAACAGTTCGCAGGTTGCACTATATCTAGGGTGCGAGAATGCCAGCACGTGGGAAAAACAAGCATTTTCTTGAATTTTCTAGAAGGGGAAGCTTCTATGGTGAGGTGGCATCCGAATGGTTTGGATCTTACTCGCTTTCATGATTTAGTGGGATCATCCCAACCTCCTCACCTTATCCTCTTCAACTTATAAAAGGAGAGGAGCTCTCATGGAGA
>ML818224.1:28230-40262 GCA_009831015.1 Picea engelmannii
GACATGTTGTTGGTAGGAAATAACATGGATGTTATCAAGGAGGTGAAATCACAGCTATCCTCCAAATTTGACATGAAGGATCTCGGTGCTGCTAACTTCATTCTGGGAATGGATATTAAAAGAGATCGTGCAAACAGGAAACTTTGGTTGAATCAAAGAAAATATGTTGAAATGATATTGCATAGGTTTAATATGCATGGAAGTAAACCGGTCAAGGTTCCTATTCCTATAGGTGTAAAGTTATCTGTAGATTAGTGTCCCAAGACACAGGAAGAAGAAGAGGACATGTCCCATGTTCCATATGCCAGTGCAGTTGGCAGTTTGATGTATGCAATGGTTTGTACTAGACCGGACATTGCACATGCAGAGGGAGTTTTGAGTAGGTATATGTCAAAACCAGGGAAGGAGCATTAGACAATAGTAAAGAGGGTCTTCAGGTGTCTTCATGGCACCACCATTTATGGATTGTGCTACTAAGGAAGATCGGGATTGGATAGAGTGGTGGACATACATGGCTTTGTTGATGTAGACTGGGTTGGAGATTTGGATCACAGAAGATCTACAAGTGGTTATGTGTTTAACCTATTTGGAGGAGCAATCAGTTGGATGAGCAAAAGACAGGTTGTAGTGGCACTCTCAACTACAGAAGCTGAATACATGGCAGCCACTCATGCAAGAAAGGAAGCAATATGGTTACAAAGATTGTGTTCAGGTATTGGGTTGTTAAAACAAGCAGTGAGATTAGACTGTGATAGTCAGAGTGCAATATTCCTGGAAAATAACCCATATTATCATTCAAAGACAAAGCATATTGATGTTCAGTATCACTTTGTGAGAGACATGGTTGAGGAAAAGAAGGTGTTACTGGAAAAGGTTGACACTTTGAAGAATGTTGCAGATTCATTGACAAATTATGTGAGCACGGAAAAGTTCTCTTGGTGTAGAGTAACAATGGGCATTGCTGCCCTGGATTGTTGACTATATAATCTGTTGGACCCCTGAATGCAAAGAAAACAACAAGTGGGAGAATGTTGGGTATGTGTTATATTCTTTGCATGTGTGTGTGTGTGGGTGCGTCAGATACGATAATTGTGTCTGACGATCCCTTCACCTAGAGCTATTCCATGTGTGCCGAGCACTTTCCTAGGGGGATCCCAGGGGGGGGGGGCAGGTATGCCCCCCCTGGTTACGCACAGCGTTCGGGGCAGCGCCCCGAAATTTTTTTTTGGGTGGTTTTTTCTATTTTTAGCGTATTTGTAAATTAATCCCGGATTAAGGGATTAGGGTTTTGGTATCTACGAAATACCTAAAAACATTGTATATATTGTATGGCGAATGGTGAAATTCGATATAATGAAAATAATAAAGGTTTTCCCATTTGAGGGTTTCCAGTATAAAATCTCTGTGTACTTTGTGTATGAGCCATTGATTAATTTATGTATTGCTTAAGAATCTATATGCATTGCTTTACTTCATAGGTTTAAAACTTACAGATACATCATTGTAGCTATGAATTATTTCACTAAGTGGGCCGAGGCGATGCCTACATTTGATAAAATCAGGAAAACTGCAACACTATTCATATTCAATAATATCATCACTAAGTTTGGTGTCCCTCAAGCCATCATCACTGACCATGACACCCTTTTTCATAATTTTATGATGTCTGAGCTTACCTATAAATTGTTTTTACGACATGAAAACTCAACCCCTTATTATCCATAGGCTAATGGGCAATTTGAAGCAATCAACAAATTTTTAACTACTATACTTCGATGGATGGTAGGGATTCATAAGTCAAGTTAGAACACAATGATGTTTTTGGCATTATGGGCCTATTAGACATCAATTAAATATTCTATGGGGTTCACACATTTCCAATTAGTGTATGGTATCGAAGCCATTTTGTCGATTGAATGTGAAATTACGTCTCTAAATCTAGCCATTGAACTTCTCCCTAACACCACAACTGAAGAAGAACATATCCTATATTTAATGCAATTAGATAAGACTCGTCATGATGCCATGTTAGTAATATAAACCCAGAATAAACGCGTCAAGGCTCAATATGACAAACATGTTAAACCTCATGTTTTTTTTGAAGGCGATTTGGTTCTTCTATATGACCAAAATCGTGATTTGTTGGGGGCAAGTAAATTCGATCCCATGTGGCTTGGCCCTTATATAGTTAAACAAGTGTTAGAGAAAGGGGCTTACGAGCTATTCGATTACAATGGAGTTCCTTTGGGTGAACCCAGAAATGGGATTTACCTAAAGAATTTATATTCTTAAAGTGTTTTTGCATAAGTGCTTTGTAGTTTAATGTATCATACTCTAATGTTCTTTTTGTCATTTATTTTTATACCCTCAAACTTCTTACCTTTCCTTGTCCCTGGTTTCCATATGTCGACATTATGGCTACCCTATATTGGCTTTGCTGATGGTGCTAGTCACAGTACTCAAAATCTAGTGCATGTTGCATGGGAAATCTATGCACCTACGGATGAGTTGATCAGTCTACATGGTATTTTCCTTGGTTGTGAAACTAATAATATTGTGGAATATAGTGAAGTCATTGAGTTATTAACTGATATCATTTCACTTGGCATCCTTCATCTAATTGTACATCTTGATTCTCAACTCATGGTGCTGCAATTAAGCAACGTTTATTCCATCTGAATTCCTACACTATTACGGGTGTACTTGAGAATTCACCTCTTGGAAAGAAATTTTGATTACATTGAATATCAACACATTCCTAATATCTAAATACATTAACATATGCATTAGCTAGTTATGTTTTAGATAGACATTTGCGCCATTTATAAATCCAAACACACACACATAAAGATAAGTAAGCCGATATAATTTTTGTATTATAATGTCAAAAGTTACAAAAAAGTGTGTCGTGAGACCAAAATGTTGAAGCACATGGCTTCATATACATATGTATCATGTATGTTGCTCATGATAACATACCAATGCCCATGCTACATGATGGATTAATCGACCAATAGATACTAAAACGCCAACAATATGGCATTGGTAACGTTGAGGTAACTCATCGACATTGATTTCAAGTATGTCTATAGTCAATCCCTTGAGGTTGTGTTTGATCTCATCGAGATCCTCAGCTTCGACTCCTCAACCTGCCACTGTGCCTTTCTCTCCACACCTCTGGATTGGATATGATCCCGGAGGCCTGAAAGGTGCCACATCTGCATTTTTGAGAGCTCTTCATTAGTCTTGGATACATGACATAAAAATTTCATAATTAAAATGCCAAAAACAACATATAATTAAAAAGAGTCCATTTTACCTATATCTTCCCATTGTGAACCCTTGGGTAGTGCCAAAGTTGGGATCACCATGGAAAACATGGCTAACATATGCATAATCCTCAATCATGATGAGCTGATCTCTCAACCACTTTAAGAAGACATGACCATATGTAAAGGTTTGGATGCCACCATGATGTGCCATAAAGTCTACCCATCTCTTCGTCTGAGGATCCTGTGAAGTGGGTACACCCCAATCCATATGTTGTAGGCACAAAACTGGGACCCTTTCTAGGAAAAAGGACACCAAAATTGATCCATATCCAAATTGCTTCAGCCAATCGGTCCTACACTTTGTTAATTGTTTCTTCATATTTTTGAGGAGACCCTCACACCAGTTGAAAACTTGCGGCTCCATGTACTCAATAGCATACTGAAAATGGATCTGCAAGGCCATGTGTGGAGTTGCACTCCCTGCCACATGAGTAATGGTATAGAGAATGGTCCTCAAAGATAAGTCCTAAACATCCTTTATGGAAACCTTGCCACTATGTTTCTCTTTACCAACTGCGCAGTGATGTGATACATAATAATCCATTCATTCAACTCCTCCTCTTCTTCCCGAAAGTGACACTCAAGACCCATGACGAGATAATCTAGTCAAAAAATAAATGTCATCAATATCTAAAGTGAGTGTATGTACCCCAACATGAAAGACTTGTTCGCTAACGTCCCACATTCGGACTAAGTGCTCCAATAGAATTAATTGAGCCCTCTTTCCCTGAACTTTGAATAACTTAATAAAGACACACTCTCGGAGTGCCATGATGGTGTTGGGATTATTCCCTGTAATGTAATATTCCTCCTCATGCTCTGTTTCCTACTATTCTAGCATGATGAACTATGGAAATTCTACCAAACAACAATTAAAGATGAATTAGTTCATCAAAAAATCCAAAATTGGGAGCTTCCCTAGTTCTTTCTCTTTTTATTTTTTGAGTTGTGGTCATCGCAGGGGATGAGTTTACAATAGTGTGTCATTGTCGCACCCCAGCAATGAAACCCCATCGATGATCCTATATCATTGCATTTCCCGATATGGAGAGCCTGCGACAATCTAGAGGTGCTCTTTCTCTTGGAAATTCGCCCATAAACTCAAAAACTAACCATAAAAAATGAAAAAAAATTCTATAGAAAGAGAGAGGGGAGGAAGAACACCAACCTCACGGAGACAGTTCGAGGAATTGTCCATGGATTGCGATAGAATTGTCCCTTGAAGATCGGAGGTAAAAGAGGTTTTTTGCACTAGTTTTGATCAAAACACAAGTGGAATGGTAAAATGAACTTGTTTTGAGCTATTTAACCTATTTTACCATTTTTTAACCTAAAATTTAATTATTTTTTAATATTTTTCACCTATGTAAAAGCCTAATGAACTTTTCAAAGTGTCAATATTTCAGGATACAGGTCTGGCGATTAGACTTTTGATATGGATAAACCCTTTTTGGTCAATTTTTATGTGTTTTTGTGTAATCATTTGATGTATATATGCTTTTTGGTTTTTTCAGTTAAAAACATCGAGCATGGTCTTTTCGCTTTCTCATGCTCATAAAATTATGAGAATGTAATGGAGTAAACTTTTATCACTTTTTCAAACTCGGAAAGGTAATACGAAAAAGGAACCCCCCTAGAGTCCTCTTTAATCTCTTTTCAAACTCCCTAAACATGAAAAGATAGACGAGTGACATTGTTATTTTCACGCTCATAAAATTATTTGAAGAAAACATCTAATGAGAGGTAGATTATCTCTTTTTCGGTCTCATTAGACTAATTTACGAAAAAGGACATTTTGGACTTTGTTGGCCCTCGATCAAGTTTTGGGGAAACTTTGGTCAGTTTTAGCCCACTTTTGGACTTCGACATGATGGTCGAAGTAAGAGTGCCCAGGCGGAGCCGAGATCATTGATCTCACCTATTTTGAGGGTTATGTGGACCCAATAAGGGGTCCTCTAGGGTTTTGTAACAAGTTTATAGGATGTCGTCCCATGGGTTTTCCCCATGTTTAGGCCTTATAGTAAGATCTTGTAAAGTATAAATAAAGGGGAATGTATTGTAGAAGGAAGTAGTCCAAGTAGTGCATTGTGCGAAGGAATTTATGTGGTCGAGGCTTTGTTCTCGACTGTGATTTTGTAGAAGGTGCTAAGTGCCATGATAAGAGATTTTGGCTCTGGGCCTTTGACCTAGTTTTGGAAGGTTAAGAAGGAGGATCTAGTGCTTAGTGCAGAGATCTCATGTCTTGTGAACAGTTTGAATCTATGGCTTAAGTGCACAGGAGTGACTGGATGTAAGATCTTGGCGAATACTAAATAGGCAAAGCAGTTTGTGGATGTAGCCCCACCCCGGGGTGAACCACATATATATGGTGTCTCATGGTTTTATTTGTGCAATGTTCTTTATGTTATGCATTTGCTTAGTTCTTTGATTATGATGTGTAACGAATGTGTATTTTGTTTCTTAAGTATTTTACTTATGTTAAAGGGTAAATGAATGCTATATTTAACTTATAATGCTAAGTGTTAGGTTCTCAACATGCATAATCACTTGTTGTTACTATGCTTATCTGTCTTTGATTATGTTCTAATATGTTAATAAGGTTAATGAACTAATGCATGTTCACTTCCTAAGCATTAACAAAATATTCTTTGAAGTGCTCTTATCACAGATTTGTGTCCCAGCCTGGTTACAGACACCTACGCCCTGTAACCCCCCTACTTCTACCTCAGGTGAGACTTCGTCTTCTTTGCAGGCGTTGCCGAAAGGGTCAATAGTCGGGGTTTTGTTGGTGTGTTGTTAAGCGTTGAACCCTGGGTCTGCCCCTGTGCCAACAAATGGTTCCATTGTCGAGAACCGAAACTATGATTGTTGGGAACTAAAGTAAAGAGAAAGGAAATCTCTATGTGTAGGTATGCTTCTGAAGTGCATAATACTCTACTTGACTTGCAAATATTTGTGCCAAGGAAGTAAGTTGTTATGAAGAAAAGAGGTAATATTCTAAAAGAGGTAAGCTTTGTGCTTTGGTAAGAGAAAGATAAGTGAAATTTTTTGTTTCGAAGGCATGAATTTAAGTATGTTTAATAGACTATGTCCTAGTCTGAGGGCTAGGGTGCAAGTGAAAGAAAGAGTTGATTTGAGTAAATTTAATGGAAATAAAGAAAGATGTGTTATTCCTATGCATAGAAAGAGTTTTTTAGAATAATAAGTGGATGCAAGAACCTAGAAATAATTTTTGTAGATTGCAGGTCCAACACTATGATCCTAGAGGAAGTGTGCAGTAAAGAAAAAATTGGGGAACATTTAAGAGAAAATGAGGATTGACTTTGTGTTATAATTGCAGAAGGTCGGAACATCTTGCTAAGGAATTCCCTGGGGTAGGCCCCATTTGTATTCGTTGTGATTTTGTTGGTCATGAGGTTGAGGATTGTCCAATGATTATTGCTAAAGTTGAAGGGAGGGACATAAGGCAAGAAAATTATGAAAATAGTCAAGAGACTAAGGGTATGTTAAAAACTCATAAAGAGAAAAGGTCAAAGGAAGTTCATACTATGTTATTACAATTGAAAAAAACAATGGATGTTCATAATGTTTTCAGTTTACTAGAAATTCCGAAAGCATAAAAAGCATAAGTGCAACAATAAAATACTTCGACATAGACTGTGTCTTGGATGAAGAAACACAAGTGATTATCATGATAGAAGAAACTTGGGAAGTTTTGGGAAATCCTATTGTGGTGCGTTCTTTAGGAAGGATAGGATTTTTTAAGGGAAAGATGATAACTTTATGTGGAAGAGTAACTACTGTACCTATTATTGTTCATGGAACATCGACTGAAGAAGAATTTGAAGTCATTAGGTTTGTTGAGGACAACACCCCTTTCCCACTTTTTTTAGGTAAGACTTGGATTGAGAAGGACTAGATCAGAAGGAAAGCAGGGGAAGAAGCTACAAAAGAGAAAAATCAAGAATTAAGGGATTTCATAGCTAGGAAAATAGACCAACTAAGAGAAGAACGAGAGGATAAGTCAAAGCAACGAAGCAAAGTAACAACGCAGGAGGGAAAGAAAGAAAAAGAATTAGCTATCAAGGTTGGAAGAATGCAAGAAGTATTGAAGGACCAATCTATCCAAGAGAGAAGTGTGCCCACTTAGGAAGTGTTAAGAAAAGGGATATTAACTTTAGAACCTTTGAGGATATCTAAACAGTGTGAAGCCACTACACTAGGGGAACATAAGAATAAAAATGCAAAGAGGATTTCAGAAACAGTTAAAGAGACTCGGATAACAGGAAAGAAGGGAAGAAAGTTCAATAAAAAGAAGGCTAAGTTGGAAAATATACAAGAAGCTAAGGAAACCATATGGAAGACTTCACAGACTGGAACCTTGCAGGAGGTAGGTTCATAGGGTTTGAACCTTGTTGGAACAACAATTCTACGTAGATTTGGACTTCTCCCTGGAAAAGTTATATAACCGTTGGAGGCACCCCAACTAGTATAATGATGCTACAGAACTGTTAGGAAACACATTTATAGGTTTATAGACTTCTTTTGGATGTTGAGACCGTGCCATAACAGATAGATTTACATTAATGGGAGCATTTAAATCTAGCTCCTATCCATTGGAGGATTCGTCACGCCACCCCGCTTATTTAACTCATCGATCATGGCACTGGGGCCACGTTTTTCTACCCGTGACTGACTAAGCTAAGAAAATAATTGTCCAAGTGTCAAACTGTGTTGCCTATCGTTATCTTAAAGTATACCTAGCATGTCTCTTTGTCTATCTGTTGTTTGTTAAAAGCTAGAATGTCGGGCAAACCCAACGACTTGGAGAAGTTTGTCGAGGAAGTTATTAGGAAACTCATGGCCGACAGACCTATATCTGAAGGTATTCAAGCATCGTTGACTAGGGGACTGCAGGCTTCCGCTTTGACCAGACTTCATTCCACCCGCATCAACCCTGTAACTAAACAAAGAAGAAAGCATTGTATTTATTTGGCTAACGCGAAGTAGATCCCGTCGATCGTGCCTAAGTATATTCTACCTCTAGATGATGTTATTAATCGTGATAGTATCTCCCATGATTTCAAGTACTCCATGTTCACTACATACATTCTAAAAGGATTTCGTATAGTAGGAAGTCAGTTAGGGCAGACTCCGTTGTTGAAGCACAATTACTTCAACTTAGGATACCGAAAGAACTATGCCATGCTAGCTCCTCACTATTACTTAATGAAGACAACCAGAAAGAAAACTCACCTCGTCTTGAAGCCATGGATCAAGGGGTTGGCAAAGTCAACCATATTAAACGTAATGAATATTCCACATTGTGGATGCAACCAGGAGGTTAACGCTTGCGTTAAACTCCTTCTTCCATGCTATCATGGAAGATATATATGGCTCGACAAAAGAATTAATGTGGATCTAGTGCTGATCCACTAGATCACAGGTTTAATTTTGAAGGGTCTTGACCCACAACAGTTCTATCCAGGGAAGACCTCAGATGACTCTTTAGCACAATGCATCAAAGAAGCCTATGGAGAGGTAGAAAAGGGGAAGTGAGTTTACAAGGTATCCTCCATATAGGATGGCGCAACGCACCTTGCTTTTCAACTCTTAATAGAGAAGATAGTAAGGAAGAATCGCCCCACACAGGTCACCAGATTCGTGGTGGACCTCACAGGAAACTGTGCGGAGGGCATGCATATGAATTGGGAAAACTACCTCATCAACGAGCTAGAAACATATTTTTGCAAAGCCTAGGACTTAGGATATGAGTTTCATTACAGTTGGTTTGTTGGCATGTTTACAGATAGAGCGTGCTTGTCATTGATGGAAAGAACAACATGGTATGGTTACATGCAAGAACAACATAGGCATACATCATGGGAAGAGTGTGTCTATCATTTGATGGAAAATAGGCTCAAAAGACATCATAATTCCATATAGGAGGACCACACAGATGGAGGACAGATATCAGGTGTTAGATCCAAGCATGAGGACCGACCATCATTAGATCTAGGAGAACCTACACAATCTTTAAAGTGCAAAGTGAAGCAAGCTTGCAAAATCCTAAAAGCAGGAGGACCGTCCATATTCGAGCATGATACATGGCTATAGATCAGCATTTCATTGACTGAAAGTTCAAAGGAAGGAGGGGCCTAACATTCCAACTCGCGATACAGAAATTGAGAAAATATCTGAGCCATTGGATAAATGAGAAACCTTGACCGTTGATATGATATGGATCCATTTCGGCATTTTGAAGATCAGGAATTCTAGAGGAAGGAGTTTTTGGAACTCGTGATATGGAAGGTCACGAAATGATGTTGGTCATTAGAGCTACGGGACATGTGGTGAGAGATTGGGATTTCACTGACTCACAAATCAGGAAAGTCAAAGGTAGTGTTGAGGAAACTCGCGATATGTGAGGTTGGGACATGATCATAGTCATTGGATCATAGAATGTTGTGGACCAGTGATCTGAAGAGTGAAGTACTCATTTGATTGGAGAGGGGTCATAACTCATGGTCACATCATCGAGAGTTGGAGAGAAGAGATAGAGAAGTCAAGCTCCATTTTGGAGTTTGCGACATGGAGAGTTGAGATGACTCTTCACATAATCCCCAAAACATGAATTACGAAATGCATTTTTGGACTTGGCCCCTGGTCACCGCTGGTGGTCATGTGAATGGAAGGAGCTAGCATAGCTAGGCTCCATTTTAGGTACCGAGAATTAGAGGAGTCAAGGGACTCACTATAGAATCCGCGAAGTGAAAAATCACAAAATGCACTTTCGAATGTGGTTGTGGTCACACCCAGTGGTCATATCAATGTAAGTGAGGGGAAGGAGCTAGAAAATCTAGGCTCCATTTTGGAGTTTCGCGAGTGGAATGAGGCAACTCGTAGCTGGATATCCCAAAATGGGAAATCATGAAACAACTTCTAAATAGGCATTTGGTCACCACTTGAGGCCACATGTGAAAGGACAGGGCTTAGCCAGAAAGGATAAAATTCCCACTGTGAAGTTTTCCTCAGGAAGAGAGAAGGAGCCAAAATGCATGAATGCATAGAGGTTCTTTCAGTATCTGCCAGAACGAAGTGATTACATCTGCCAGAGAATATGAGGATCTATAGGGTGATTGCTAGAGGAGACAAAGAGCCTCGGTGTAACTGTTAGAGACCACTAATGGTTTCTTATAGATAATTCGAAGAGTCTTCAGGGTGATCAACAGAGAAGATGAAGAGTCTCTAGGCAACTGCCAGTGGAGTGTAGACTCATCATAGAGTTGAATGACAAATGGAAATGGGTCGAAGACTATTACAGTGAGTAAAGCCAAAGGATCTTAGGAGAATGGCCAATGATGATGAACGCAGTGAAGTGCATGCAGTGGGATAGCACATGCAACATGTACAAGGTGCACAGAGACCTAAAACAACCCGCGTGGACCAACAAAAGCATGAAAAAAGGAAAGTTGCCGATGGAACACACAACTTTGGGTGAGTTAACTAAAACTCCCAGCCATGCATGGCCGAGGGTTCATCCAAATACCTAGCTCCTTCTAGCCTATAAAAGAAGGGGTAGGGGTCCCATTTGGAGGAGAAATAATATAGCAAAGAAACTCTGCCCATTTTCATATTCCCATTGTCCCAACCCTTTAGCCATCCTTGTGCCAGAAGAGATACAAAGAAAAGAAGTTGGAGGACAGTTGAAGAGGAGCCCGGGATCAAGTTCACGGAGCGGTGGCCAATCTCAATTTTTTTTGTAATTTGATTCATTCAAAGTAATAACGAAAATGCTTTTCCCGTCCGAATTCATGAGTTATTCATAGTTTGTTAAGTACATGTTTGAATCTATAACCCATTAGTCTATAGGTAAGATGAATGTGTAGTCATTTCTTGTCTTGTATGCAAGCCATCTTTGGAAGGAGAACCATGAACAAGTGATCAAGTGCGAAAGAGGATCGACATAAAACACCCAGAACAATGTAGGTTGATCTGGACATGTATTTACTAAGAAGAAATGAGATTTAAGTCTGGGGACGAAGGTAGAAAGTAGTTTTTTTCTTGGTCATAACTGGATGCAAAGTATAACCCTATTTTCTAGTCCGTAAGGAGATTTCCCTCACAACAGGGTGTTATTGAGGTGCTAGGGAGGACTGTTGTCCTCAAAGGTTCAAGTGGGTTCTTGAACATAGGGATTTGTAGCTTCCATTTGGTTGCAACCAGAAAAACCAGAGTGGTAGGGTGGTGCAAGGGAGAACTATTGTTTCCTATTATATAGGTCGTGCCTGTGTGACTGGAAGTTGGTGCTTCCATATAGTTGGTACTGGAACACTTAGGGAGTTGGTGCTTCCTTTTAGTGGGTACTAGAGAATCCAGAGAGTTGGTGCTCTTAGCAAGTTGCAACTTGCAAAACAAAGGTGGAAACCTCACAATGAATTGTAGCTCATAAGTACGAAAATGTACATAATGTAAAGATTATTTATCATATCAAGAAGAAGAGGTTTTTACCCTTTATGGGTTTCCTCGGGAAAATCATTGTCTCTGTGTATTCTATATGATTGATCATTATATATCTATGCATGTTAAGTTATCAACAACACATTAAATAATAATCTAGAAAGAATAAAAATAAAACATGAGAAAAGTGTCAATCTTATATATATATATATATATATATATATATATATATATATATAT
>ML818224.1:74376-86417 GCA_009831015.1 Picea engelmannii
TCCTCTTGTCGGGGATGTTCAACTTCGAGCATTTACTTCCTTCCTCCGTAATCAAATCCTTTGGCAAGGTAACTTTTCAGTTGCCAATAATAATGAAGACAATCACCTCCTCTGGATCAGACCAGAACCACAAAGGGTAGCCATATTCATCGCACAATATCATGCATTCTTAAAGAAAAAAGGCATGACTGAACATGTTCTGCAGTTGCAATCAGAAGTGATTCAGGATTGTGAACGCATCATTAGTGCCATACAGATCCCTGCCCTACAGGCTAATAACCTGTTCTAGCAGCACTCCACAAAAAGAAGGCAACAATATAATCCTTTTGGTCCTGCCAACTTAGAAACAACAATTTCCAGGGTACCCAGTTACATCCAGTGTATGAGACATTGTGCTGAAAATTGGATTGGGTACCACTTCCATTTTCCCCTTCTCTGGTTGCCTACAGAAAAATATCAAATCAGTTACAAACTGCCTAGAAAGGCAGAAATGGCAGCATGGCAAAGAATGCAGGAAGTACAAGGGTTCAAAACGCGGACAGACAATACCTCCTACAGTTACTGCTTGAGTAATTTACATGATCAGAGTAGGTATCCAGACTCTGATTCAGAGTGAGTTGCCTGAGGACATGCAACAACTTGAGCTGGGGGGGATGTTAGGACCACATATTGCACCTTTTTGCCCATACTTTTTGCCATTATTATACCCTTGATCACTTGTATTTAGCCCCATATTATCACTTCATCTAATCACTCCAAGGTATACAACGTCCTTTCTCATTACTATATGTTTAATCTATTTTGCATAATACTTTACAATACTTTTGGACCTAACCATTGATTAGAAGCGCATAAGTGTCCATATTTGCAGAATAGTATTCAAGGCCGATGCTGAAACACAGAACTATCTAAAGGCGTTGTTGAACCGATGCTGAAACACGGAAGTTGCTACACAGTCCAAGGGTGCAGATGTTGAAACACGGAGCTGCTACACAATCTGAGGATGCATATGCTGAAACACGGAGCATCTACATAGTTCGAGGATGCAGATGCTGAAACACGAAGCTGTCACTCAGTTCAGAAGTATAGATGCTGAAACACAGAGGAGACTGCCACGTTGCTGAAACACGAGCCGTAACAGTTAGGCCGACACAGTCAAGAGCGCAATTCATGTGGCTGAAACAACCCGTGAATTGCGATGCTGAAATAGCATCAGCAGTTGTAAGAAGAAGTTGTTACACCAGCCGTAACAACAATACCTTGTTCAACCCCTGTATTAGCAGTCAGTTGCATGAGAATAGGACACCCTATGCTAATTTAGAACGAAGATCCGATTTAGTATAGGATTCAGATCTGCCTTGTAATGATTGCATCGATGGGATTTTCCCTTTAAATTCAGGGGAAATCACCATTCGAAGGAAAGTTTTGATGTATTGAAGAACTTCAGAGAAGCGGGACACGTTTTGTACCTCCAATCTGTAATGTGATATTTCAACAGATGAATATAAAACTGCTTTGAGTATCCTCCTGTAGCTTTTCGTTCAGGGGAATCTTGTGAGAAGGGAGGGCCCACCTTCTTCACAAGATTCACCCCTTAGTTAGAAGTGTGATTGTTTAATTACTGTTTATATTTTGTTTGACTGTTGTTTGCTGAAACACTGTTTTAATGAATTTTGGTTTGCTGAAACACTACTGACTCTGTCTTAGTTATTGAATGGAATTTGTAATTCTTTTTGTCAGCGATCTTGTGTGATGATCTTACAGAGAATTGGTTAAAGTGTCCCTTCTCAGACAGGAAGGGACCACAACACCTTTTCTCCTGTAGATTTCCTTTATCCCTGCAAGTGTGCTAGCAGAGATTTGGTTAAAGTGTCCCTGCTCAGACAGGAAGGGACTACAACACCTTGTCTCATGTAGATTTCCTTTATCCCTGCAAGTGTGCTAGCAAAGATTTGGTTAAAGTGTCCCTGCTCAAACAGGAAGGGACTACAACACCTTGTCTCCTGTAGATTTCCTTTATCCCTGCAAGTGTGCTAGCCAGAGATTTGGTTAATGAGTCCCTGCTCAGATAGGAAGGGACCACAACACCTTGTCTTCTGTAGGTTTCTTTACCTCTGCGAGCGTGTCAGCCAGGGATTGGATTCAGGGTTCTTACTCAGAAAGGAAAGAACCAAAACATCCTATTCACTGTATACTTCTCCTGTGTTAGCTGGAAACTGGGTTAGAGATCCCTGCTCAGAAAGGAAGGAATCAGATTGCCCTGTTCTTTGTAGACCTCAACCTCACAAGTGTGCTAAACAAAAGTAAGGCTCAAGGCTCCTGCTTAGACAGAAAGGAACTAAGTTCTTTGTTTTCTGTTAGATAGAGTTTATTGTTTTCTGCATTACTGCTTTCATAAAAGAGTGTTACTACTGAGTCTCTGTTTGAGAGTAAGGGTCTTGTTCTCTGATTACAAGACAGTTGTTCTTACCCATTGCAATGTTATTTTAAATGTAATCTAGGATTCTTAATTTGAATTATAAAGAATTGCAATAGGGAGATTACTTTCCTGTGATTTAATCCAGAGCTTCAGTTCATTCCAGCAAAGTATATATAGAATAATTTTCTTTACTACAACACTAAGTGCTTTTGGAATTGAGCATATATAGTGCGTGGCTATCTTTGAAACAAAAGACTTCCCTGGGTTGATAATTTATGTTTCACTTGGTTGTTTAGAATCAATTAAGCAATTATAGTGACCAACAGTCATAACTCATGGTCACATCGTCGAGAGATGGAGAGAAGATCTAGAGAATCCAAGCTCCATTTTGAAGTTTGCGACATGGAGAGTTCAGAAGACTCTTTAAAGAATCCCCAAAACATGAATTGCGAAATGCATTTTAGGACTTGGCCCTTGGTCACCATTGATGGTCACGTGAATGGAAGGAGCTAGCATAGCTAGGCTCCATTCTGAGTACCAAGAATTAGAGGAGTCAAGGGACTCACTGGAGAATCCCCAAAGTGAAAAATCATGAAATGCACTTTTGAATGGGGCTATGGTCACACCTAGTGGTCATATCAATGGAAGTGAGAGGAAGGAGCTGGAAAATCTCGGCTCAATTTCAGAGTTTTGCGAGTGGATAAAGGCAACTCGTAGATGGATATCCCAGAACGTGAAATCATGAAATGACTTCTGAATAGGCATTTGGTCACTACCTGAGGCCACATATGAAAGGAAAGGGATTATCCAGAAAGGCTAAAATTCCCACTATGAAGTTTTCCTCAAGAAGAGAGAAGGAGACAAAATGCATGAACGCGCAGAGGTTCTCTCAGTAACTGCTAGAATGAAGTGATTGCATCTGCCAAATAATTTGAGGAGTTGTAGGGTGACTTCCAGAGGAGATGAAGAGCCTCAATGTAATTGTTAGAGACCACTGATGGTTTCTTCCAGAGAATTTGAAGAGTCTTTAGGGTGATCGATAAAGAATACAGAGAGTCTCAAGGCAACTTCCAGTGGAGTGTAGACTCATCATAGAGTCATATGACAGATGGAAATGGGTCGAAGACTGTTATAGTCAGTAAAGCCAAAGGATCTCAGGAGAAGGGCCAGTTATGATGAACACAGTGAAGTGTATGCAGTGGGATAACGCATGGAACATGCACAAGGTGCAAAGAGACTATAAAAATGCAAAACAAAGAAGAGATCGGTGCTGTGATTATTGGGAGTGATTCATGTAGGTAGAAGTATGAAGTCTATAAGAGAAAAAGTGGAGCAGAAGCAGGGAACAAGAATGTATATCTGAGACAAAAAAAATTGTCTAAGTTGCACATGTAGAGTTAGAGAAAAATATTAGAAAGTTCAAGAATGTGCAAGCAGAGAGACATTCGTTGAGGTATAGCAATTCAGTGTAGCAGAATAGTGAAGTCACTGGTAAGTATTTGAATAAACATTGTCTCACTGTAATAGAACACTTAAAGCAAAGTTTTAGATTTCAGGGTGGTAGGGAGGTGCTAGGGAGGATTGTTGTCCTCAGAGGTTCAAGTGGGTGCTTTAACATAGGGAGTTGTAGCTTCCATCTGGTGGCAGGCAGAAAAACCAGGGTGGCAGGATGGTGCAAGGGAGAACTATTGTTCCCTGTTATACAGGTCGTGCCTATGTGACTGGAAGTTGGTTCTTCCATCTAGTTGGTACTAGGACACTTAGGGAGTTGGTTCTTCCTTCTAGTGGGTGCTAGAGAATCCAGAGAGTTGGTGCTCTCATCAAGTTGCAACTTGCAAAACAGAGGTGGAAACCTCACAATGAGTTGGATCTCATAAGTATGATAATGTACAGAAAGTAAAAATTACTTATCATATCAAGAAGAAGAGGTTTTTACCCTTTATGGGTTTCCTCAGGAAAATCAGTGTCTCTGTGTATTCTGTATGATTGATCACTATATATCTATGCATGTTAAGTTATCAAAAACACATTAAATAATAATCTAGAAAGAATAAAAATAAAACACCAGAAAATTTTCAAGCTTTTATATATATAACTAATTCAACCCCCCCCCCTCTCAGTTATATTTCCAACATGGATGATCATCTCAATTGCATTTGTGGCTTGGCAGATGCCTAAATGAGCCAGTTTCCTAGAGATTGAAACTACAAAGCCCCTGGCCACTCATTTTTGCACCCCATGGTATACCAATGACATGACGAAGCAGTGGCAGTCTAATGTTGTGTTTCACATATATTATCAACAGTTGAAAGTTTTCATTGAATCATTCCCTCGTATGACACCACGTACCCTACATCAGTACCAGCCCATAGAAAATTTCCACACTAATCCACACTTCATTTACATCACCATGCAAAGAGATTAGCACCAAGAAATTTTCCAGTCATACTATAAGCTCGTGGATGATGATATGGAACATATTATAAAGGAATGGAAAAAATAATTTCTTTTACCTATCGTCGATGCAGAGTTATCTGAAATTGATACTATAGGAAGACTAATGGTTACGCGAGTTGAACATGTCAGAAATCTAGTGGGACGAAGAAGCAGAGGGAACGCAAAAATAAGGTTGAATTCCATGACACATAAAGTGACGAAGAGGATGAAGAGGAAAACGTTGAAGATAATGGGTCTAGCTCGCCAGGAGGATGAGAAGACAAAGCAGAAGCACAAGGAGGAGGAGATGAAGGAGAATAAGAGAAAGGAGGAGGTGAATCTATAGTTGACCTCCCTTCATCACCAGTCATAGGAGCTAGAACCCCACTACCTGAAGATCCCTCTATTGTGACAGTGACCCTGCAGAAGAGGAAATTTAATTCGAAGAAAAATCCAATAAGGAAGAAAATGCGCACCAATAAGCCATAGCTGGAAGCCACTCTCACTGAGGATGACATCATTCTGGTCCACAGAGCTATGGAGGACTGTTGGCCCTTGGTTACAGAAGGTTGCAAAGATTAAGGAAAGAAGCGCAAAGTGCAAACTGCATGGAAAACAAGTTGACTGAGATTGGGTTAAAGTGGCCAAAAGAGAAGAAAAGACGGAGCAAAGTAAGACAAAGAAATACATTGGACTGAGAGATCGAGGAAGATATATCATCAAGGAAGATGGATCATGGATGACTCAGAAAGAGGAAAAAAACACCAATGGATGCTTTGGAGCACCTTGCAAGAAAGAAGGAAAAACAGGTTGGAGAAGCCTTGAAAACGTGGGTCAAATTGACCTAGGCTTTTAGACACCTAGGGTTTTTGTATTTAGGGTTTTGACACCTAGGTTTTTGCCTAAGGATGTCCAAGAGTCATTGTAATGAATAAATAAAGGTATAGAGGACCTGGGATTGGGTTGTTTTTGTTGTTGTTGTAGGTTAATTTTTCATTTGTGCATGTTATGAGTGATTATTACTGTTGTGAGAGAGAGAACATTCTCGTATTGTAAGATCTTCAGTTGGGTGTGAAGATCAACCTTGTAGCTGGGTGCCCAGGGAGGGGAGAGAGGAGAAGAGAAAGAAAGAGAGAGACTTGTAAGCTAAGTGCAGATATAACTGTATTCTTTCATATAATATATTATAAAGCATAGTTATGTGGATGTAGCCCTAGGGAGAGGGTGAACCACATATATCCTAATGTTGTGTGTGATTGATGTGGTGTTCTTCTGATCTCTAATATATTGTTAATGCAATGTTGTGTTAGATCTGAGGTATAGTTCACACAATAGGCTTAAGAAATATAAATAATAGCTATATCTATGTGAGAGTGTTTCCCTAGACCCACTTTGCATTTCCTCTGGTTGTAGACACCTGTGTCCTGCAACCCCCTATAGCTACTTCGGGTGAGACTACATCTACTTTGTAGGTGTTGCCAAAAGGGCAAGTAGTTAGGGATTATTGGTGCACTATTAAAACTGAACCCCAGGTCTTCCTCTATGCCAACAAATGGTTCCATTGCTGGGACCGAGTTCTTCTTGAGAGAATGTCAAGGTGGTTTACATCGAAGACATAGATTCATAAGTGGATAGAAGAACAAGAGAAGGACTTCACTGAAGCTCAGAATAAGAACCCTAATATTAGTACAAAATACTGGTTGGGAAGGTATATCTTTAATGATATATAGGATATTTTATTTGGAGGAATTCATATGGAGCTATACGAGTGGCTAGCTAGATTAGCAGATACCTAGTTTGAGATCAGACTCAGACCACCTGTGGTTTGGAATTCAGAGTTGATCAAGAAGGTCAAGAGAGTTGATAATTCTATGTTAAGAACATTATATCACTAGTTTGATAGTACCATTGGACATAGAGGTCGGACATGTGTGTAGTGGGAGAACCTTTAGAGAAGGTCCTATGGAGAACTTGTTCGAGTAGAATCACAAACCACCAACATAGGAATAAGGGTTCTACAGTGGAGAAGAAGAAGAGATATTGAACGAGGAACATTCATAGTCCGTTAGGGAAAAAGAAGGGAAGACAAAAGAACCTTGCCAAGAAGAGTCAGAAACTTCAGAGACTGCATAGACTGTTGAAGTAAGTGCTATTACACCCCTTGTTGTTTTAACAACATTAAGTAACCAGAGTAACATAGGTTATCATAACACTCAGAGCACTAGTACAAGTGGTTCAATGCATACTCAGTCAGGAACCCTAGGAAGATATATGGAAGATGAGATGAGGTTACCCACCTTTAGGGGATATGTATCTGAATATCTTGATCAACATTGGTTCTTATGCAAAGATGTATGGAGTATTAATAATGTCATCGACGACATTGGTAAGAGAGATCAGTTTGGTACTACCCTAAGAGACCACGCACTGAGCTGGTACATGAATTTCATCCAAGGAGTTGTCCAGCCGAAACCGTTGAATGAGATCAAGACTGCATTGATTGTAAAATTCAAGAAACCCAAGTTGGAGTCGCAGTGCATCACAAGGTTGAAATAAATAAAGTAGAAAGTAGTTGACCATTTTTGGGAGTTTGATCAGAGGTTTAAGACCTTGAAAGCCCATTTGAGTTTTTTAGATTCCAGATAAACAAAGTAAAGAATGGTTCATTGCTTCCCTCTTACCACACATCAGAGTCCCTCTGATGCAAAAAAATATCTCTCCGCAAGTTGAGGCATTGGAGATCACCATGAAACAAGAATCAACCCTTATGGGAGAGTCCAACTCTGGTATGAGTCAAATCTTGAGTTAGATAACTAGCTTATCACTGTAGGTCGAAGATATGAAGAAGGATAAGGAAACAGATGAAAGAGAATATATTTGGTGTATCAGATGAAAATCAAATGGTCATGATAAGGAGCATTGTCCTCTATTTCATTAGTACTTGGCTTCAAGAGCCCCGAGCCCTTTGAAGCAAGTTACTCTACCTTGGTGTGAGGTATGTAGAACTAGACATCACCCTGGAGAATGTTATTACCTGCAAAAATATGTCCATACACCTACCAATATTTATTGCACATTCTGTAAATCTATGGGGCATGATGAGAAATATTGTAGGGCTTATGACCTGTTGCATGAAAGATCAAGAGACACATACAAAATTCAAGGAGAAGTACAAAAAGAAGGAAATACTACTTAGTATAACTCTCCAGGAAGAGGAAAATTAAACCCTTGAGGTGGATTCAAAAGAAGAGGACGAGGAGGAGGCATGGGTTGAGGTCGAGGTCAGATCATTTATTATAATTGTGCACAACTAGGTCACTTGGTAAGGGACTACCAGAACCCTTGTGCCACTTGTAGTTACTGCAATTCATTTGAGCATGTCATAGAATATTGTCTTGCGTTGTTAGCCAAACTTTAGGAAAGACGAGGAGGGAACCAACAAGTACAACTAATCTCAACAGAAACTCCCGGGGATGATCCTAGAGTCATTGTTATCACTAGAGGAGGTGCTACTAAAGGAGAATATAGGGTGAATCTAGCGAAGATTATAGAAGAATCAAGAGTTAGAAGAGATGTTGTTGGCCCGGACCAAGTTTTGAGGAACACTTGGTCATATTTTACCTTTTTTGTGACTTCGACAACTTGTCAAATATGGAGTGCAATGCCAAGTGGAAATCATGGAAGCTAGACCCCTTTTTGGGTCCTTTTTGTGTTTTTGGGTTAATGTAGTGGGAAAGGGATGTTGGCCTATGGGTTTACCCACGCTTAGGCCCACTTTTGTAATCTATAAATAGATACTAAGGCAATGTAAGAGTGTGCAAAGGCTTGGCTTAGTGCTAGTAATTAGATCTGTGTGATCAGATGTGGATTGTAAAAGCTCCGTGCATGATTGTAAAAGTCTTGCATGGCTAACTGCAAGTTATTATAGGAGGTTGGGAAAGGATTTTTTCTAAAGTGGTCGGAAGAAGGATCTAGCGATCTACGCAAATCTTTTGTCCTGTGCGGAGTAAGAATGGTTGAGGCTCTGTGTTGTAACCTGATTAACTGAAGCTAATAAAGAAGAAGACTTTGTGGATGTAGCCCCAGGGTGGGGGTGAACCATGATAAATCTGTGTGTTGTGATCTATGCCTCGACCTGATGTGTTTGTCTCTTCCTTTGCTAAGTGCTTTGATGTGTTTAGATAGATCTATTTATTCTTTGTGCTTCTGAGATATGAATGAATGTTATATTTGGTATGTAAAATGCATAGTGCTTGATCTGCCAAATCTAATCTATCTTATTGTGGCTAAGTTCTGAATTATCTTAGATCTAAGTACCTACTGCGATGCTCTATGCTATCTGTGAACTATCATAAGGGTTGAATATTGATGAATAATATATGCTAAGTGCTTGCTAAATGTTATAATCACAGATCTGTGTCCCAACTAAGGTTGTAGACACCTGAGTCTTACAACCACCCCTGCCTCTACCTTGGGTGAGACTTCATGCACTTCGCAGGTGTTTTTGAAAGGGCCAATAGTTAGGGTTTTGTTGGTGTGTTGTTGTAGCGTTGAACCCTGGCTCTGCCCCTGTGCCAACATATGTGGAGAAGACACATGAGTTTAATCCAAAGAAAGCGAAGTAGACATTTGAAGAGGAAATAAAAGAGTTTGGAAGAGATTGGGCTTCTTCATCAAAGGCACAACCAAAAGTGAGAGAATGTGGAATGTCCCTAGCCTTTGATGAGGCTGTTTCGCATGGAGAAGGAAAAGAGGTAAGTAGAATTATGGAATTCTTATGTACTTGCACTAACTTGATTAAGGATGAAAAAGCCATACAAGAACTACAAAATTTAATCAAACAGTATGAGATAGGAAGGGTAGATCCTCTACTGAATAAAGCAGTAAATAAACAATCCAAAAAGAGAAGGACAAATAAGGAACTACACCTTAATCCTCAAATTGGAGATTATGATATAGATTATGTGGTCCTTGACTTAGGGTCGGAGGTCAATGTTATGACGAAGCATACCTAGGCATTGATGGGAAAACCTAAGTTGATATATTCCCCTATCAGGCTTAGGATGGATACTCAATAGACATTAAGCCCCTTTGGTAGGCTGGAACATGTCCCTGTGGACATCAACGGGGTAAGAACGTTTGTGGACTTCGAGGTGATTTAGATAGTTGATGATAGTTGTCCTTATCCTGCACTGTTAGGAATTCATTGGGATTTCAACAATTCCATTATTGTTGACTTAAATAAAATAATAATGACATTTGAAGGTGATGGCCTTAGGTTCATTGCACCTCTGTATCCCAATGAAGGTTGAAGATACACAAAACCTATCAGATAAGATGACCATGCATATGAGCTAGAGAATATATATAAATTGACAGCAAGACAACAAGATTACATTAACCCTACAATAGACGAGAATTTAATCTGGAAAAGTGACAATGCATGTTCATCAGACTCAAAAGAAGCACTGGAGAATTGGAAGAATAAAATGTATGAAGTTTCTGAGCGGAGATGTGCCAGATTGACCAAGGAAGTTGGTTGGATTGACACAAAAGTAAGTAACTTGCCCACATCTGATTGTTTAAATCACTTAGAAATGTTCTTACTGGAATTCTAAGAAGTTGTACCAGTACAACAGAGATTGTTGGCACTAGATGAGACATTGAAAGATAATCCAGCAATATGGTGGGGGACACATAAAAAGAACATCACATACTAGATACGATGTCATACTTTGATGACAATGCATTTTTCAGACAACATCGAAGGATGCAAAGTTCGATACATAGGTAAAATATGTTCAAAGGACCATGTGTGAGGTTGTGAGTAGGCCTGGAGAAGCATTCCTCAAGAAAATTGGGTGCATAAATTCATCAATACTCTAGACACAACGTCTATCAATTGGTATCTTCAAGTACAATTGTGCCTCATCTCTTCAGATTGGTACGATATGATTTAGAAATTTGTAGCTACATTTTCATTTGAAAGCCAATACCCTTTAGTATATCAAGCTCTACAAGTCATCATAAATAAATTCTTTGAGGAGACACCTAGCCTCCCTATGGATCAAGAAGAGGATAAATGGACTGCACCTCTTTAAAAACTGCAAGGATGTTACAATACCAATGTTGATGAAGACGATGATCCAAGGAATGTGAACATCAGAGAAACAGAAGGACAGAGAGATGTAGAAGGACCATGAGTTGAACTACCTTTCATTGGACATCCAATCAAAATAAAGAAAGTTAATATTGGAACAAATAAAGCACCTAAGCTTGTTAATTTTGGATATTATTGGGATGATTCCACCATTGATAAGATCACATAATAACTGCATGAATATCAGGACTTGTTCCCAACCAAGTTCACTGATATGAAGGGCATAAAAGGACCCATGGGAGAGATGAATATCCCCTTGAAACTAGATGCAAGGCCAGTTAAGTAGAGACCCTACAAATTGAATCCCAAATATCAGGAAAAAGTTAAGATTGAACTTTGATCCGTCAGGATTTTTTCGAAATGACTATGGTTGAGTATTTATTTGCATGCATTAAATGACCATTGGGAAACTTAATGAAAGAGCGAGAAAAGAAAATAAATTATACAGCCATCAACATAATTGCAAATCTGAAATGGAATGAAAACAACAAACCATAATGCACAAGTTTGATAACGGAGTTCGGCAACTTTGCCTACGTCTCCGGGCCTTTTCTCTTGTGAGGGAGGCTTCTTGATTTCTTTTTGAAAGTTTATTAGTACATCTTTACAATTTCCGATTGGCTCCTAGACTGATCTGGTATTGTTATCCATGATATCTAGAATCTTTCACAACTTACGGCACCTGAAACAGATATACCGAACTCTCTGAAATCGTCCGACAGCATCTCTACCTCAACAGCTCCTCTGCCTCAAACTGGCTTAGACCTGGCTTTGCCTCTGTATCTTTGCTCTCCAAAACCGTCAAAAGCTCTCAAAAGCATGACCAAATGGCCTCAACAAGCCTTGGTTAAATAGTTGGGAAAGTTGGTTTCAATCTCCAACTTCCTCCCAAGAATTAGGCTTTTAAAAAGCCCAATAACTCCCAATTATGAGTTAATTGCATTAATAATGGGCTAATTATTAAATAAAACCCAAAAGGTGGTTTAAAAACCCACTTAACTATAAATTGGTTAAATTCGGGCTTAG
>ML818224.1:94611-111338 GCA_009831015.1 Picea engelmannii
TCCTTTGTTGTACTTGGAAGCTTTCACTTGAACCGTGCTTTTTCGTTCCAAGTAATCTTCATACAACACCTTCACCATCTCGGCCATGGAAAACACCGAATCTCTGAACTTCTTCTTGTCTTGAGAAAGTCCTCCTGTAGATGCCATTTTCCTCCTTGAGATGTGCTCTTCCCTGGATAACATGCAACTCAATTCCAAACGTCAACTAGCTCTGATACCACTTGATCCGTCAGAATTTTTCGAAATGACTATGGTTGAGTTATTATTTGCATGCATTAAATGACCATTGGGAAACTTAATGAAAGAGAGAGAAAAGCAAATGAATTATACATCCGTTAACATAATTGCAAATCTGAAATGCAATGAAAAACAGCAAACCATAATGCACAAGTTTGATAACGGAGTTCGGCAACTTTGCCTACGTCTCCGGGCCTTTTCTCTTGTGAGGGAGGCTTCTTGATTTCTTTTAGAAAGTTTATTAGTACATATTTACAATTGCCGATTGGCTCCTAGACTGATCTTTTCTTGTTCGCCATGATATCTAGAATCTTTCACAACTTACGGCACCTGAAACGGATATACCGAACTCTCAGAAATCGTCCGACAGCATCTCTACCTCAACAGCTCCTCTGCCTCAAACTGGATTTATCTTGGCCTTGCATCAGCATCTCTGCTCTGAATGCTCTCCAAAATCTGTGTAAATGACCTCAACATGGCCTTGGTTAAATAGTGGGGGAGTTAGTTGTCCATCTCCAACTTCCTCCACGAATTTAGGCTCTAAAAATGGATTAATTACATAAAAAATGGCTTAAACATTAATTAAACCCAAAAGTGGTTGGAAAAACCCACTTTATAACCATAAATTGGTTAAATTCCGGCTTAGCCCCTTAGTCTTGGGCGCTCACTCCTTTGGCAAGGTTATATGGACTCCATATGGCCAAGCGTTTAGCCCAAAGGGCTAAGCGCTGGCCCCTCTCCTCCTTTATGCATATAAAACCATACAATATAATTAATATTATGGGTTTTATAACATAATAAAATAATGTGGCACATTGGTAAAGGATCATTGTTAAAGCTTTATATGGTGGGGAGGTCCAGGGGTCGAACCCCATGGCCTCCATAAAAATTTTACCAAACAAACCAAACACCAACAACCAATAAAGGGGTGCCATGTGGCAGCCCATGACTGGGCCACGTGGCACTACGTCATTTGTCCATAATATGCCACGTGTCACAAACTGATTCGCCCAGATGTCAGCCAATCCAAAACTGCCACGTCATCTCCTGCACAGTCAGTATGCTGATGTCATCAGCATTGACTTTTTGACCAGTTGACCTTTGACTTTTTACCTGTTTGACTTTTCGGTCAGAACGCGATATCTTCTTCATACGGACTCCGTTTGACATAAAATTTATACCACTGGAATCGGGAAGACGAGCCGGACACAATGGTGTTGGTTTCATCAGATTCTGAGCACTTTCATTTTTGAGCATTTTTCAAGCCCTAATAGGCTTCTGAATCCGATTTCGGATCAGAACTAGACTAAACGATGGAAGAAGGAATCATAAAACCTATGGAGGAGTCATAATGGATTAGTCTTATGGTCGTACAGGATAAGAAGACAAGAGAGATCGAGATCTGTGTAGAGATCAGAAAGTTGAATGATGCATGTTTGCATGACCCATTCCCTACACCATTTACAGACGAAGTGTTAGATAATGTAGGAGGACAGGAGGTATATTCCCTTACAAACAAATTTTTAGGTTATCACCAAATCAGGATTGCCAAGGAATATCCCCACAAGACCACATTTGCAAAAGAATGGGGTTCCTACTAGTATACAGTGATTCCTTTCTAATTGAATAATGCACTAGCCATATTTTCTAGGGTGGTGGTTGAAGCATTCAAGAAGTTTTTACATAAATTTTTGGAAGAATATTTTGATGATTGGACTATTTTTATCTTATTACAAAATCATATTGAATGTTTAATACTAATGTTGGATAAATGCATGCAATGTCATATTTCCTTGAATCTGAAGAAGTGCATCTTCTTTTCACCCTTTGGAGTGCTGCTGGGACATATTGTGTGTAAGCAGGGGTTCCAAGATTTCCATTATTGTTGATATACCCCCTCCTACTTCAGTTAGATAGCTGCACATTGCGCTGGGACATACTGGATACTATATGAATTTCATTAAGGGATATGCACATATTACATCACCCATGGAGAAGCTTCTGAAGAAAGATTGTCAGTTTCAATGGACAGAAGAATGTCAGCAAAGCTTCAACACACTGAAACAGAAAATGGTTACTACGCCTATTTTTTTTCCCCAGATTGGAGCAAGGAATTTCATGTGCATGTCGATGCATCCTCTATTACATTAGGATCAGTGTTATCACAACCAAGAGAAAGAGATATTGACCACTCGTTAGCCTTTGCTAGCAGGAATGTCTCAACAATAGAGATAATTACACCACCACTGAGAGAGAAGGTTTAGCCATGGTGTACACACTGCACAAGTTTCATCACTACTTGTTGGGAGGCCACTTTAAGATATTCACTAATCACTCCATGTTGAAATACCTAGTCAACAAGCCAATGTTGGGGGGAAGAATATGCAGATGGCTACTGTTATTCTAGGAATATGATTTTGAGATTGTGGTCAAGCTAGGGAGAATGAACAAGGGACCTGATCATTTGTCTAGGTTAGAGCATAGAGAGGAACCTACTAGTTTGGAGGATACACTACATGATGTAAAACTATTGGCCATCAGGAATATTGATGATCATTTCACTGAGATAGTCCAGTTCCTGTCAATAATAATACACAGACATTCAGAAGAAACAACTAGTAGTACGTGCTGTCGATTTTTCACTTATAGTTGGAAAACTATACAATATGGAACCTGATGAGATCCTAAGGAAATGTGTTATGAAGGAAGAAATGCCATTTATTTTAGCAGAAGTGCATGAAGGCATTGCAGGAGGACACTACGCAGGGAAAGAAACAATGTAGAAGGTTCTTAGAGCTAGCCTCTAGTGGCCTACTTTACATAAAGATGCTAAGGAATACTATAAAACCTATGATGTATGCCAAAGAGTTGGGAAGCCTTCCCGAAGAGATGATATGAATTTAGCACCACAGCTGACTTTGCAGGAATTTGAGAAATGGGCAATTGATTTTATGGGACCTATAAAACCACCAGGGAAGCGCATAGGAGCTAGATACATCATTACTGTGAAAAAATATTTGACAAGATGGGAAGAAGCAAGCGAAGTTAAGGACTGTAGTGTAACTATAGCTGTGCAATTTATATTTGAGGATATCATAACCAGGTTTGGATGCCCGAAGACCATGATGAGTGATCAAGGTACGCATTTTATTAATTAGACTATTGAAGCCTTGACTCAGGAATTTGAATTTCATCACCAGAAGAGCACCCCTTACCATCCACAGGAGAATGGTACAGTCGAAGCTTTCAACAAGATCTTGGAGACAACGCTGATGAAGAATTATAGTGTGAACATGGATGACTAAGATTTGAGAGTACATGCAGTGCTATGGGCCTGTAGAACTACTTGCAAGAATCTAACAATGAAGACTTCCCTTTAAGTTGGTGTATGGTCTAGAAGCAGTTGTCCCTATGGAATATTTGGTTCCTAGCCTCATAATTGCAACATTCACATATATGGATGACACTAACACTATTTGGGAGAGGCTTGCGCAGTTGGTAGAACTAGAAGAATATCGATTTATTGTAGGATTCCATCAATAGGTACGTAAGGAACGAGAAAATGCCTATCATTATAGGCACATCAAGAAGAAATCCTTCAAGCAAGGAGATCTGGTATTGGTATATGACAACAAGTTCATGAATCATCCAGGAAAGTTTAGGACACATTGGCTTGGGCCATATGAGGTTTCTTACGTTACAGAAAGAGGAGCTGCGCAGTTGAAAACTTTGAATGGAGAATAGAAGGAAGGTTTGGTGAATGGGAGCTAGTTGAAATTGTACTATGACAACCAGCTACCTGTTGACGGGTGAAATTGTCCGTCCATCAATTGAGAGAGTGGAACCGGTCTGGGGTTGTCTAAATAACCCAAGCCATTTGGAATGAACCACCCTGACGGGTTTAACGGCTCCATTGGCCGCTCTGAGGTCTTAAGAAAACCAAAGAGAAAACTAACCTAAACTAACTAATATACTTAAACAAACTAAAAATAACTAAAATAACTAAAACTAATAAAACTAACTAAACTAACTAAAACTAACAAAACAAACTAATACACTAATCTACTTAAAACAAACTACTAAATGAAACTAAAACTAAATATAAACTACTCTAACTATTACATATAATATACTAATTACTATTACACTAACTCTAATAATTAGTCATCTAACTACTTGTTATACTACAACTTATTCACAAATATACAATATCTACAAGTAACAGATTTGAATAAAACATGTAAAACTCATTTGCTTTTTGCCCTAAGACAGCCAGAAATATTTTTTATTTTTATATTTTATGAATAAGAAATGAAACTTACTGAAATTAAACGAACTAATATATTTACTGAAATTAAACAATCTAATATACTAATTCTACCTATAAATCTAACTAAACTACTATCTAAATTAAACTACTAATAAATATACTAAATAAATGACAAACTGACCTGGAAATGCTCCTAATTTGTCCTGTGTGTGATAACTTCGAAGCTGGTCAGATGAAGGAAACTCGCTCCGGTTGATCCAGAAGCTTCTCGTAAACGATAGGATGTGGTTCTCTTTGAGTTGTTTATAGGACAAACAATATACAAAAAATCATAACAATTTTATGATTTATAAATCTCTGCAATAAGGGAAACCTATTATGCAAAAACTTATACTTAATAATTCAACTTATGAAGAAGAGAAATCTGCCATTCATAAACTGAATTAAATAATTGCTATGTCTTTTAAATACTTGGAAGAAATCAAATATGGATTACAGTGATTAAATTATATCATTTTCACATGATTAAGATAGCTAAAGTAGTCATTAACCAGATACAAATTGATATACACAACATGAAACAAAATATTGAT
Source organism: Picea engelmannii (assembly GCA_009831015.1). Taxonomy (NCBI): domain Eukaryota; kingdom Viridiplantae; phylum Streptophyta; class Pinopsida; order Pinales; family Pinaceae; genus Picea; species Picea engelmannii. Next base: position 99,712 of record ML818224.1, read on the forward strand.
ATAATGAGAAGCTAAAGCTGTAACAAAACACCAAATTCTTCTCCAGTCTGTATTAAAATTCCAAATCCTTGTTCTCCCACGAATGAGGATGAACATTATTACAAAAATAATAAGTATATATAAGTCTCCCCACAGGGTAAAACCTCCCTATGGATAATATCAAATTGTTTTACATAATCTGGGAGATATCCCAAAATCAACTAAAACTAGGAAACAAAAATGCAAGTGAAATATTTCAAATATCCCCCAACTGCTTATCAAATCCACTGTAATTTTGAATTCATCTGCAATAGACCAAAAATATCAAGTTAGAAAGATATTTTATGAACAAAACAATAAAAATCTAATCTTACAGACTTAGCTACAGAATCATCTGATTCTGTAGCTAGTCTAAAATAGCATACAGGATCAAATAAAAATCAAATCAAATCTCTTTAAAAGAATCAAATACAATTTTCTTTTAATAAACATTAAAAACAAATCACTAATGATTCAAATGACTTTATCATTCAAATTAAACAAAATCAATAGTGATTCAATCGAAAACAGGGGTAAGAATACTCTGTTTTTCTTTTACCATAAAATCGGGTCAAACAGTAACAAGACTGTTTCAATTCAAATGAAATTAATAGTGAGTCATATCGTGTGTGATACGATCTAATCCAACACAATCATAATCCATTCATTATGGTAGCATAAGATTCAAGTTGTTTTAATTAAATACAAAGATGGAAAGACTGTTGCGATTATGGGTAAATAAAACATTCATAACAACATCAACCAAAATCCGCCATAGATTTCGATCACTGAGTGTTACACAGTCAACATACAGGATCAATTAATAGTGATCACCACCATCATCGGATCGACAGAGGTGATAATCGTAAACTGGGAAACAATCGAAACAAATAATGACTAAGTTAAATATAGAAACAAATCATGAACCTGGATATAATCACTTTCGTTCCTCAAAAACAATTTAAACACTATATTCAATACAATATGAATTGAACTGATAACATGGTGGAGTAAACCAACGTGAATCAGCCATCTGGGTATAACTGTTACTATTCGTATCTATTCACGATTCGGGTGCATATAAATAGAAACATATTGAACATAGTCCAAATTGTATCCCTGTTGGTCAAAAATCATATGGAACATAAAACGTCAACGGTTAACCATTATTGCCAATCATATCGTATACATTATAACCAATTCGAATCGAAACTTGATTGTGTTCAAAATTGAAATATGAGAAACAACTTGTGTTTATAATAGATAGAAACGACTTCAATTAGCAACAGAGCATCTAATCAAATCCATACCACGATCAATCGAATCAAAGAAAATCCAATCAAAGCTAAACTGGGAAAATGAAATTCCATTAATTAAAACAAAACTATGTACATAATGCATATAATGTGACAGAGCAAATCCACGCTGTAATCAGAGCTATTAAAAGAATTCGAATTCATTATATAAACAAGTGATAGAACATACCAGTGAGGCTGCTCAAACTATGCCAACTTTGAATTCACGACCGCTGTAGCTAACTCCACATTCTTAAACAAAATAGAACCTATTGTCCTCTGTTTCTTATCAGTGGTTTGCAACTCAGCCTTTTGACTGGTAAGTCGTGCAACTTGGTCCTTCAAAGAATGAATTCTGGACTATAGCATTGGCACATCAAGATAATACCTCTCTAACCACAAGCCGAATTGATCACAGGGTGCCGATGTAGGCTTAGGCAAAGCAAGAGAGGGTTTGGATGAATGACTGGAGGTTTCACAAGGCAGCTTAATGCCAGGGTAGTTAGGGTCGTTTTGCAAGCAAGGTGGTAGGTTCGACACAAAGTCAAATGAGGGTTCAACACACAAACCTTCTGAATAGGGGTATTCACTTGCCAGGAAACGTTCCACTTTCGAGTCAGAGTCTTCACTCAACACGATAGGGTTAAGGTTGACAGGAGGTTTTGGCTTGTTCCTCGCCATCTGAGAAATTAGACGGGCATTATTTTTTCCTTTGGAGTTTGCAGTAGGTTTGGCTTTAGGTTTCTTTCCCATGGGCTTAACAGTCTCGACATCCTTGGTCATAGAGTGGGGTAGGTCGATAGGTGAGTCGGGTAAGGGTTTAGGTAACAGAATACTGTAGGGTACCGGGGGTACAGTCTTATCTTTTCTCACCATAGGTTTTTCAACCTGTGGTGGGTTCGAATCCACAAAATCATTCTGAGTAAGAAAATTGTTCCAACAGTCTCTGTGTAACCCCAAATGATAGACAACAATAATTTTAACCAGCCCAAAGTGAAAAAGGCTGCTATCAGCCTGGTTCTTTTTGTATTTCTTAGACATTTTGAACAGGCTCCTATGCAGATAATATGGCATATTGAGCTGATAACCCATAAAAACCATAAGAAAATGAAGGTGGTGCAAGAAAACAAAACCGTACCGACCTTCGCAGGTGATAAACTGTTTGATAATCATCAACAACTCATGCCAACGCTGTTTCATCATGGTCACGGGTAAACCTTTTTCACAGGAGCTAACCCTATGCGACTGGAAGAGCAGAGTCCAAGGGACCTCTTCTACTTTTCAATTCTTGGACCATCGTTGTCCAGTAGTAGGCAAACCCATAGCAAGACTGATAAACTGCTCGTCAATTTGTAATTGAACATCGCCGACCTTGGCTCGACAACCATCAAAGGTCATGGTGAATTGCCTAGAAATGCAGAGGTTAAAACCATCAAACTTCTATATGAATGGGAGCCACCCATTGTCCTCGAGGTTGCTGCGGGCACTATCGAATATCCACAAAGCCTGGCTACGATTAGGTTCAGCTCGAACAACAAGAGCCATGGTGCGAGCACATGGTAAGGGTTTGGGTCACATTCATAAACACACAGGATCAGAGTCATTCGAGCTAACAACTACGAATGATCAAAGGGGAAGCATTAATGTGCGCATGCGAGGGTGGTGGGATTATTCACTGCCATGCATAATAGTAACGAAAAAGTACAACCGCCAATTAATCCTCTGTTCAATCAATCATAACACAGCTCAAAACCATATCATTTGTTCAACCAAAGAATTAAACGGTGGATGATATACCAATGCGCCATTATAATGTTTCAAACCATGAATATTCAATGTAAAATCAAACCCAAATGTTAACCACGTGCCATTGCATAAATGTGTTAATCAAAAGTTTTCAAACATTGTGACAATCGATTTCATAAAATTGACAAGGAAAGGGCTATATAAAAATTTAACATAAGGATCACATTATATATAAAAAGAAAAATAAACCATGACCCTTATGCTATTCAATGAATCAAGTATAAACCCACATGCTCAATGTCTCATAGGTTTAATAAAATCAAATTGCGCAATCAAAGTAAAAATAGGCAAATAGGCATAGTTCGAAAATCCTTTTAGCCACATAATAATAATCCAAAGGTAAGTGCCATTCAAAATATCATGACAGTTAAACTAATGATGGAGGAGTTTTTAAGCTTACAGTTGTGAAAACTAAATGGAAACCAATTTACAAGTGTCATAAGAAATGAAAACATCGTCTATTGGTAAAATGTGACGATGATTTGAAGTTCAGAAGACATAGGTGTAGGCAGCTTATAAGGCAATGGAAAAAATAGAATTGGCTGCCAACAATGGCGACACACTGGTAGAAGCAGTTATCTCTGTCAAAAGAAATAAATTTAGATTGGGACAGCAAAGAAAATTTCAATTCTAAAACAACAACCATAAAATCGTACAAACATCATCATTTACCATCTTTTCCAGCGATGTTTTAAAAGATGAAAACTGATAACAGTCTTAAGACTAGCAAGTCACAATATTAATGATAAAATCTTCAATATTGTTGGCATGGCCACTGCTGCCAACAGACGTCCATAGCCTCGACAGAGTTTCCATTTAACCCACTCTGACATCTGTATCCTGTCAAGAAGTTCTAGATCAGAATAAAGGACATTAAAGAGGTTTTTTGCAGATTTTCATGTACCCGACATTGCTTCGCTACCAGCAGGCCTGTTCAGTGCCCCGACGAAGTTGTCTTGGTGCCATGCTTGCATTTACCCGCTGCCAATAGACCTGTTCAGTATCTCGGTGGGTTTACAAGCACTTCCCACAGCTCTTATTAATATTTTTATTTTGTTTTTCTTTTTGTAGATTGCTGAGCGGGGTGACACTGATAATCTTGATATTTTAACATATTTTTTAGACCTCATCAGAATTTTTTAACACTGTCCTTTATTCAGCTCCAGAAATGTTTTTAAAAACAACTTCCTACGACAGGGAGACATCTTTTGAGTCATCCCTTTATGGAAAAGGGACATCGTAAAAAGATAATAGATGATCATGACAAAATTTGCTTAGAGATTGAAATCAGTAAACTTATTTCAAACAACAAAATTTTCCAACATAAATATCAATTTTAGAAATATATCACTGATGTTCGTAAAATTTTCAGAAGTTATTTCAGCAAAGGAATTTTCTATTGTCTTTGTCTGAATAGCTCAATGATGCAGGTAGGCATATCTTTTCAAAAAAAAACACAAAAAACTGATCAATTCAAATCAAAATCAAAATAGAAAGCAAACGAAAAAATGCAAACCAAAGAAATATTTACATAATATACAAGGGTAGTTATCAAGCAAAGTATATTTTCAGGGCTTGGCCATTCACCGGGTAGGTTTCAAGCTGCCCTTCAAGATTCTGTAATCGAAAGGAACTAGGACCCAACTTTTTAGCAATTAAAAATGGCCCAAGACATAAGTTTTGAAACTTGGTGTGTTCACCCTTTCCTTCGTGTGGTTTGTCCCACTTCAAGACGAGATCGCCTACTTCAAAATTCCTATCAGAAGCAAAATTAGAATCGAACCAGCTTTTAATCAATTGTTGATGTTGATCTAACTTGCGCTTAGCTTGGGTTCTTACGTCTTCCAACTTCATCAAAGCGTTAATACGGCTTTCTAAAGGAGGACAATCTTCTTCTTGGACTTTTTGTGAGAATTGAAGCGAAGGAAGAAGAATGTGAGGTGGCAGAATGGATTCTCTACCATAAACGAGAAAAAAGGGGGAGTTACCTATAGAAGCTTTGGGTGTTACCCTATCAGCCCACAGCGTGTTCAGTAATGCATTGTGCCAGTTCTTGTGATTTTCAGCCACGGTTCTCTTGATAATTTTGATCAAGTTTTTGTTTGTTGATTCTGCTAAGCTGTTGCCCTGGGGATAGTAACTAGCAGAATATTTCATCTTTATTCCTTTCTCCAAAGCAAACTCACTCATATCTATAGAAGAAAAGTATGAAGCGTTATCAAAGACTAGACAATCAGGGATACCAAAACGAGTGATGATATTCGAGTTTAGAAAAGCAATCACTTGACTGGTGTTAACAGTTCTTAGCGTAGTAGCTTCGGACCATCGAGTAAAGTAATCTGTGGCTGTCACAATATACTTGTGCTATTGTGAGGATGGAGGGTTAATAGTACCTATGATATCAAGGCCCCATTGCTGGAAAGGAGAATCGACTGAAATGGGTTGCAAGGGGAAGGTTGGTTTTTGCAACCGCCCTGATGCTTTCTGACAGATGATACATTTACGACACAAGGCATGGGCGTCCCTAAAAAGCATGGGCTAGTAGTAATTGGCTCTTAAAACCTTATGAGTAGTAGTGTCGCCACCGAAGTGACCACCATCTTCTCCAGAATGCAACTCAAGAAAGACTTTCTCTACTTCATCTTTTTCAAGACAACGCATCAGTACGCCGTCAAAATTCTGACGAAACAGTATACCATTAACTAAATGAAAGGAGGTGGAATTTAGTCTCAATGCTCTTCTCTTGGTGGGGTCAAGGTGACGGGGTGCTGATCCATGTTCAAGACAATATCTAATATCATCGTACCAAGGACTTATGTGGTTTTGCGTGCAACAAATCAAACTTTGATCACGTTGTTCTAGGTTTGACGCATCATTATCTTCTTGTTGTCCTATCTCTGAATCAACAACCAACTTACACAACCCTTGGCCTCTCACAATCTGTGCTGGGGTGATCTCTAAGTCATACTCCTGCAAGGAGGTGACCTAGTTGGCTCTTTTCTCTCCTAACTCCTTTTGTACTAATAAGTTCCTCACGGCGGGATAAGGGACAATGACCTTCATCCTTGACTTCAAAAGATAAGACCAGAAGTGCTTAACTGCTTTGAAAACAACATAGGCTTGTCGATCGACCGCTAGGTAGTTAAGTTCAACACCTTTGAAAGAAGAGCTCATAAAGGCGATGGGTACTTCGTTGTTCTCAGAATTCTTCTGAGTTAGGACTGCGACATAGGAACAATCAGAGGCAAAAGTATAGAGTGTAAAATATTGAGAGAAATCAGGGCTCATGAGAGACGGAGCATCTATTATGGACTTCTTTATGGCATTAAAAGCTTGGTTTTCTGTGGGTCCCCAGTGATACTGGGTGTCTTTCTTAATCAGGTTCTGGAGAGGCCTGACCATTTCGGAGAAACTGGGGACAAATCTTCTCACGAAATTAATCTATCCTAGGAAAGACTACATGGATTTTTTGGATGTAGGTGGGGGGAGTTTAGCGATAACTTGAGTCCTCTTGGGGTCAATAATCATCCCATCACTAGACACAATGAATCCTAGGAGCTTTCCTTGTTCTACTGCAAAGACGGACTTCTTGGGGTTCAAGGAGATGTCATATTTACGACATCGTAGCAGAACTGCTCGTAAGTGAGCTAGATGATCATTTTTATTCTTAGAATACACGGTCACATCATCTAGGTAAACTACTATGGAGTGATTAATTAAGCCTCTAAAACCAGCATTAATCAATCCAAAGGGCATTTTGCGATAAGCATAAGTGCCCCACGGGGTACAGAAGGTAGTTTTTAGTTGGTCTGGTAGAGACATCAAGACTTGGTTGTATCCAGAGAAACCATCCAACAAGGATAGCCTCTCGGAACCATATACTTGTTGAAGAATTTGTTCCATAGGGGGGACAGGATAATTGTCTTTGTCATACGCTTGGTTGAGGTTTCGAAAATCGACACAAAGTCAAATTTCCCCATTTTTCTTCTGAACTGGGACGAGGTTGGATACCCATTGAGTGTGTCTAACAGGAAAAATTATTTTAGCACTTAGGAGTTTATTCAATTCTTTTTGAACGGTCGGTTCTAGTTTAGGATGCATTTTCCTCAGTTTCTGTTGGAAGGGTAAGGTTTGGGGCTTCATCGGGATGACATGCTGTATAATATTGGGATCAAACATTTTAAGATCATGGTAAGTCCATGCAAAGACATCCTTAAATTCTTTAAATAATTTAACAAAAGAAACTTTTTCTTTCTTAGAACATCCCAAGCCTAGATTGATACACTGAGGATTTTCACTAGTTCCTAAATTGACTTTTTCATAAGACAATGAGGAACTGTTGGTTTTGAAATTGATCATCTTTTTAAATTTATCTTCAAAATCATAAAACTTTTCTAATCTAACAACAGATTTGGGTATGAAATTTACCATGTCCGATAGAGCTTCAGGAGATTTCGGATTAGGTGTTACCGTAAAGTCATGCAAATTTTCATCGTGTGTGCGTTCATCTATCACTGCACCTTGAAAGGTTTCTTCCATGTGCAGAAAGTTAATGATCTGCTGATCATCGTCAAATACCTTCCAGTTTGTAATATTGTCAGGAACGGATGGTCGAAACAATAACTCCACGGAGAATGCGTCTGGGGATAAGCCTTCTGCAAGAAGAAGTTTATAGGCTACATTAGCTAGTAAATCTACTTCAGCATTATTTAATCTAGGAATGGAATTTATATTAAAAGTAGAAAAATTGTTCATTAAACTCCATACCTCAGACTGGTAACTTTTGAGATGCAGGGAAAGATAGTGTATAGAGACTCTTACCTGTCTAACCACTATTTCAGAGTCGCTGAATACAACCATATTTTGAATGTTCATGTCCAGAGCTTTTCTGAGACCTTGTAGTAAAGCCTCATATTCTGCAATATTGTTAGTACATTAAAATTTTAGTCTACAAGCCATTAATGTCTTATTACCTGCTGGATAAAAAATGATGCAGCCTGCACCAGCTCCTTCTTTAGACTTGGAACCATCGAAATATAGAGACCAGACTTGATTTCCATCGGGCTCATGGGACTATTACATAGAAGTTGTTGGTTTCACGTATGTTGTGATCTCGGACTACTGTTGTGGATTGTTGATAGGTGAAACCTCAGCCATGAAATTTCCGAAGAAGGTGTCCATCCCTTGGACTTCAGGTGAATCATCAGCGGGTGTGTATGGTTCATTAGGATCGTTCAAATCTATAACCGTGAACTTAAGGTAACGCTCACGATTCACCATGATCTTGTTGGGATTACCATTGTCTAGAAGCCATAAGTGAGACCAGTCCGTTGCGAAGTAACCATGTAGCTTCTCCGACCAGTCCCTGCTAAAAAATAGACCATACACTTCTAGAATATCCACCACAATTATATCAATAACCTAATGAACCTTTGGTTTAGATGATAGTCTAATCAAAACATTTTTTAGTTCGCCTATAACTTTTACATCTGTTCGATCAAGTTGTATGATTTACAAAGAAGACAGTTCCAATTCAGCATTAATCTTTTGGAAGACAAACCAAGGCATCACATTTGATGATGCTCCTGAGTCAACCATACAATTATGCACATTTCTATTGAAGATTTCGAAAGTTAAAAGAAAAGGAGGTACATTCTTGCGAGTACTTAGAGTAGTAGCTTGTGGTTTCTTACTCGCAGTTTCTAATGCTATTTTATCTACATTTTTTACATTATTTACATTATTTTCATTAATTACAGGAGTTACAGGAAGGATTCCTTTATCTTGAGGATCAGGATGGTTTTTAGTGAAAGGCTTCTGCGGCACTTTGCTTTGCACAACCTTGTTACCATTTGAATTGCCATTCTTGCCATTTTCTGAAATGTTTTTCAACATCTTCTGTAACAAAAATGGAAACTTCAACAACTCATAAATAGAAATGTTAGCCCTTAATTTTTTAAGATCTTCAACAACATCATAATCTAATTTAGGGCTGACATTACTCTGTTTAATTTCTGCTGATTTAGATGGCTTTGGAGGTGAAGTTGTAGTGTTCTCGGTAGGAGGTTTATTAACTGTCTTACTCCTAGTGTTGTAAGGGTGAACAGTCTCGAAGTTAGCTTGAAATATGCTATCCGAGAAGTCTCCAAAGATGTTTGGAGAAGACTCTTCTTCTTGTACTGTTTCTTGCTCGATTTCCTCCTGAGGGATTTCAGGAGGCATCAAGTTATCTTGGGCTTCTAGAATTGTCTGAAGAGCGCATTGCAAACTTTCTAGGTTCAAGCCTTCGGGGTTTGGATTAGGCCAGTTGGCGGGAAAAGGATTTCATAAAGGAGGTTTGTAGGGTCCTTTACTCGAGGAAGCTTCTTCAGTCGACCTTTTTAAATCTATAACTTGATTAGACAATTTTTGTACAACTTTAGTTAAATTTTCCAAATCGGAGTTTTCAGGTTGTGTTTTGCTTTGTGTAGGTCTGGGGAGAATTTCAATCTTCTTTTTGGAAGAAGAAACAGTCTCAAGTTCGTTTCTAGAATAGTCCTTAAGGCTAAGTATTTCTTTTTCAATCTGGGTAGCCTCCTCGAAGGCTTCTAACAACGTGGCCTTTTTAGAACGTTTGACCCAAATAGTTATACTTTGATGTAGAGCTTTGGTGTAGTAAGCTATTACAAGACTCTCAGCAGGCATAGAATATGCAGGGATTCGATTTTTAAGCGTTAAGAATCTTTGATTAAAATCTTTAACTTTTTCTTTTGGGTTCATTTTTAAGCTTGAAATATCCATGACTAAGACTTCTGGAGGTTTACCATCTCCGAATTTTTCCAAAAAGCATGACTCAAACTTTTCCCAAGACACTATGGTATGGGGTTGTTGGGAAAAGTACCAAGTGGATGCCTTACCCTCAAAAGTATAAGGGAACAATCTACAGACAACATCTTCATGTTCAATGTTACGAAGTCTGATGGCTAACACAATTTTTTTTATATGATCTTCAGCTATTTGTTTTGAATCGGGATCAAACTTGGGAAGCCACTTCTCTGGGTGTTTAGGTAAAGGGTGTTGGGATCCAGGTATAGCTACAACATCCTGGTCCAACCAGGGTCTAGCAAGGTTGTCCTGATTTGCCATTGGGGTAGTGGGTGTGGAAGGCTGAGAAGGTGATTTGCCTTCGTCTGAAGAGGAATCTCCTCCAGAAGAGGAAGGAGATGAGGGAGGTGGTGAAGGAGGTATCCCAGATCCTCCTGCAGTAGGATTTGTGTTTGGATCTGTAGGATTCACAGTGAGGTTGATATCACCTAACTGTTCTCTGATATTAGAGAAGTCTAAAGGTTGACCCCATGGACGGTTTGGTTGCCTAAGACGAGCTAAGGCACTATGTGTTTTAATAAGAGATTGTCGAATAATCTCTTGTGTATCACCACCTGTAGGATTAGGGGTTGCTGTCTCAACTGTGATCTGCGGATCTTCGGTTGAAGTAGTTGTTGTTTGAGGGGGAATATTATCTTGTGAATGGCTTCTAGTCACTATAGGTGAGTGATTAGGGGGGGGAGGAGTCTTGCGACCGCCTCGTGCCATTAATTAAGTTCAGGCCCTCCTTCTAGTGCCATTTGTTGACAGGCGAAATTGTCCGTCCATCAATTGAGAAAGTGGAACTGGTCTGGGGTTGTCTAAATAACCCAAGCCGTTTGGAATGAACCACCCTAATGGGTTTAACGGCTCCGTTGGCCTCTCTGAGGTCCTAAGAAAACCAAAGAGAAAACTAACCTAAACTAACTAATCTATTTAAACAAACTAAAACTAACTAAAATAACTAAAACTAATAAAACTAACTAAACTAACTAAAACTAACAAAACAAACTAATACACTAATCTACTTAAAACAAACTACTAAATGAAACTAAAACTAAATATAAACTACTCTAACTATTACATATAATCTACTAATTACTATTACACTAACTCTAATAATTAGTCGTCTAACTACTTGTTATACTACAACTTATTCCCAAATATACAATATCTACAAGTAACAGATTTGAATAAAACTTGTAAAACTCATTTGCTTTCTACCCTAAGACAACCATAAATATTTTTGATTTTTATATTTTATGAATAAGAAATTAAACTTACTGAAATTAAATGATCTAATATATTTACTGAAATTAAACAATCTAATATACTAATTCTACCTATAAATCTAACTAAACTACTATCTAAATTAAACTACTAATAAATATACTAAATAAATTACAAACTGACCTGGAAACGCTCCTAATTTGTCCTGTGTGTGATGACTTCGAAGCTGGTCGGAGAAAGGAAACTCACTCCAGTTGATCCAAAAGCTTCTCATAAACGATAGGCTGTGCTTCTCTTTGAGTTGTTTACAACACAAACAAGATATAAAAAATCATAACAATTTTATGATTTATAAATCTCTGCAATAAGGGAAACCTGTTATGCAAAAAATTATACTTAATAATTCAACTTATGAAGAAGAGAAATCTGCCATTC
>ML818224.1:111388-126271 GCA_009831015.1 Picea engelmannii
TAATTAAACTCAAAATTGTGAATTGTTTACCTAAATTTAATATTTACTGCCAAATTGTTATGTAAAAATGTTTATTTTGTTTATCCAAAATCTGGGAATGAATATGTTAGAGTAAGTTAATTCATGGTAGTTTTATTGAAATTACGGTCACTACAGATATCAGAGAAGTCTAAAGGTTGACCCCATGGACAGTTTGGTTGCCTAAGACGAGCTAAGGCACTATGTGTTTTAATAAGAGATTGTCGAATAATCTCTTGTGTATCACCACCTATAGGATTAGGGGTTGCTGGCTCAACTGTGATCTGCGGATCTTCGGTTGAAGTAGTTGTTGTTTGAGGGGGAATATTATCTTGTGAATGGCTTCTAGTCACTATAGGTGAGTGATTAGGGGGGGGAGGAGTCTTGCAACCGCCTCGTGCCATTAATTAAGTTTAGGCCCTCCTTCTAGCGCCATTTGTTGATGGGCGAAATTGTCCGTCCATCAATTGAGAGAGTGGAACTGGTCCGAGGTTGTCTAAATAACCCAAGCCGTTTGGAATGAACCACCCTGATGGGTTTAACGGCTCCGTTGGCCGCTCTGAGGTCCTAAGAAAACCAAAGAGAAAACTAACCTAAACTAACTAATCTATTTAAACAAACTAAAACTAACTAAAATAACTAAAACTAATAAAACAAACTAAACTAACTAAAACTAACAAAACTAACTAATACACTAATCTACTTAAAACAAACTACTAAATGAAACTAAAACTAAATATAAACTACTCTAACTATTACATATAATATACTAATTACTATTACACTAACTCTAATAATTAGTCGTCTAACTACTTGTTATACTACAACTTATTCACAAATATACAATATCTACAAGTAACAGATTTGAATAAAACCTGTAAAACTCATTTGCTTTCTGCCCTAAGACAGCCAAAAATATTTTTGATTTTTATATTTTATGAATAAGAAATGAAACTTACTGAAATTAAATGATCTAATATATTTACTGAAATTAAACAATCTAATATACTAATTCTACCTATAAATCTAACTAAACTACAATCTAAATTAAACTACTAATAAATATACTAAATAAATGACAAATTGACCTGGAAACGCTCCTAATTTGTCCTGTGTGTGATGACTTCGAAGCTGGTCGGAGAAAGGAAACTCACTCCAGTTGATCCAGAAGCTTCTCGTAAACGATAGGATGTGCTGCTCTTTGAGTTGTTTACAACACAAACAAGATATAAAAAATCATAACAATTTTATGATTTATAAATCTCTGCAATAAGGGAAACCTGTTATGCAAAAAATTATACTTAATAATTCAACTTATGAAGAAGAGAAATCTGCCATTCATAAACTGAATTAAACAATTGCTATGTCTTTTAAATACTTGGAAGAAATCAAATATGGATTACATTGATTAAATTATATCATTTGCACATGATTAATATAGCTAAAGTAGTCATTAACCAGATACAAATTGATATACACAACATGAAACAAAATATTGATATAATGAGAAGCTAAAGCTGTAACAAAACACCAAATTCTGCTTCAGTCTTTATTAAAATTCCATATCCTTGTTCTCCCATGAATGAGGATGAACATTATTACAAAAATAATAAGTATATATAAGTCTCTCCATAGGGTAAAACCTCCCTATAGATCATATCAAATTGTTTTACATAATCTGGGAGATATCCCAAAATCAACTAAAACTAGGAAACTAAAATGCAAGTGAAATATTTCAAATATCCCCTCACTGTTTATCAAATCCACTGAAATTTTGAATTCATCTGCAATAGACCAAAAATATCAAGTTAGAAAGATATTTTATGAACAAAACAATAAAAATCTAATCTTACAGACTTAGCTACAGAATCATCTGATTCTATAGCTAGTCTAAAATAGCATACAGGATCAAATAAAAATCAAATCAAATCTCTTTAAAAGAATCAAATCCAATTTTCTTTCAATAAACATTAAAAACGAATCACTAATGATTCAAATGAATTTATCATTCAAATTAAACAAAATCAACAGTGATTCAATCGAAAACAGGGGTAAGAATACTCTGTTTTACTTTTACCATAAAATTGGGTCAAACAGTAACAAGGTTGTTTCAATTCAAATGAAATTAATAGTGAGTCATATTGTGTGTGATACAATCTAATCCAACACAATCATAATCCATTCATTATGGTAGCATAAGATTCATGTTGTTTTAATTAAATACAAAGATGGAAAGACTGTTGCAATTATGGGTAAATAAAACATTCATAACAACATCTACCAAAATTTGCCATAGATTTTGATCGTTGAGTGTTACATAGTCAACAGACAGGATCAATTAATAGTGATCACCACCATCATCAGATCAACAGAGGTGATAATCGTAAACTGGGCAACAATCAAAACAAATCATGACTGAGTTAAATATAGAAACAAATCGTGAACCTGGATATAATCACTTTCATTCCTCAAATCCAATTTAAACAGTATATTCAATACAATATGAATTGAACTGATAACATGGTGGAGTAAACCAACTCGAATCAACCGTCTGGGTATAAATGTTACTATTCGTATCTATTCACGATTCAGGTGCATATAAACAGAAACATATTGAACGTAGTCCAAATTGTATCCCTGTTGGTCGAAAATCATATGGAACATAAAACCGCAACGATTAACCATTATTGCCAATCATATCGTATACATTATAACCAATTCGAATAGAAACTTGATTGTGTTCAAAATTGAAATATGAGAAACAGCTTGTGTTTAGAATAGATAGAAATGACTTCAATTAGCAACAGAGAATCTAATCAAATCCATACCACGATCAATCGAATCAAAGAAAATCCAATCAAATCTAAACTGGGAAAACGAAATTCCATTAATTAAAACAAAACTATGTACATAATGCATATAATGTGACAGAGCAAATCCACGCTGTAATCAAAGCTATTAAAAGAATTTAAATTCGTTATATAAACAAGTGATAGAACATACCAATGAGGCTTCTCAAACTATGCCAACTTTGAATTCACGACCATTGTAGCTAACTCCACATTCTTAAACAAAATAGAAACTGTTGTCCTCTATTTCTTATCAGTGGCTTGCAACTCAGCCTTTTGACTGGTAAGCCGTGCAACTTGGTCCTCCAAAGAATGAATTCTAGACTGTAGCATTGGCACATCAAGATAATACCTCTCTAACCACGAGCCGCATTGATCACGGGGTGGTGCTATAGGCTTAGGCAAAGCAGGAGAGGGTTTGGATGAATGACCGAAGGTTTCACAAGGCAACTTAATGCTAGGGTAGTTAGGGTCATTTTGCAAGCAAGGTGGTAGGTTTGACACAAAGTCAAACGAGGGTTCAACACACAAACCTTCCGAATAGGGGTATTCACTTGCTAGGAAACATTCCACTTCTGAGTCAGAGTCTTCACTCAACACGATAGGGTTAAGGTTGACAGGAGGTTTTGGCTTGTTCCTCGCCATCTGAGAAATTAGACGGGCATTATTTTTGCCTTTGGATTTTGCAATAGGTTTGGCTTTAGGTTTCTTACCCACGGGCTTAACAGTCTCGACATCCTTGGTCACAGAGTGGGGTAGGTCGATAGGTGAGTCGGGTAAGAATTTAGGTAACAAAATACTATAGGGTATCGGGGGTACAGTCTTATCTTCGCTCACCATAGGTTTTTCAACCTGTGGTGGGTTCGAATCCACAAAATCATTCCGAGTAAGAAAATTGTTCCAACAGTCTCCGTGTAACCCAAATGATAGACAACAATAATTTTAACCAGCCCAAAGTGAAAAAGGCTGCTATCAGCCTGGTTCTTTTTGTATTTCTTAGACATTTTGAACAGGCTCCTATGCAGATAATACGACATATTGAGTTGATAACCCATAAAAACCATAAGCAAATGAAGGTGGTGCAAGAAAACAAAACCGTATCAACCTTCGCAGGTGATAAACTGTTTGATAATCATCAACAACTCATGCCAATGTTGTTTCAACATGGTCATGGGTAAACATTTGTAACAGGAGATAACCCTACACGACTGGAAGAGAAGAGTCCAAGGGACCTCTTCTACTTTGCAATTCTTGGACCATCATTGTCCAGTAGCATGCAAACCCATAGCAAGACTGATAAATTTCTCATCAATTTGTAATTGAACATCGCTGAGATTGGCTTGACATCCATCAAAGGTCATGGAAAATTGCCTAGAAATGCAGAGGTTAAAACCATCAAACTTCTGTATGAACGGGATCCACCCATTGTCCTCGAGGTCGTTGCGGGCACTGTTGAACATCAATAGACCCTGGCTACCATTAGGTTCAGCTCAGACAATAGGAGCCATGGCGCGAGCACATGGTAAGGGTTTGGGTCACATTCATCAACACACAGGAGCAGAGTCATTCGGGATAATAGCTACGAATGATCAAAGGGGAAGCATTAATGTGCGCATGCGAGGGTGGTGGGATTATTCATCGCCATGCATAATAGTAATGGAAAAGTACAACCGCCAATTAATCCTCTGTTCAATCAATCATAACACAACTCAAAACCATATCATTCATTCAACCAAAGAATTAAATGGTGGATGATATACCAATGTGCCATTATAATATTTCAAACCATGAATATTCTATGTAAAATCAAACCCAAATGTTAACCACACACTATTGCATAAATGTGTTAATCAAAAGTTTTCAAACATTGTGACAATCGATTTCATAAAATTGACAAGGCAAGGGCTATATAAAAATTTAACATAAATATCACATTATATATAAAAACAAAAATAAACCATGACCCTTATGTGATTCAATGAATCAAGTATAAACCCACATGCTCAATGTCTCATAGGTTTAATAAAATCAAATTGCGCAATCAAAGTAAAAATAGGCAAATAGGCATAGTTCGAAAATCCTTTTAGCCACATAATAATAATCCAAAGGTAAGTGCCATTCAAAATATCATGACAGTTCAACTAACGATGGAGKATTTTTTACGCTTACAGTCGTGAAAACTAAATGGAAACCAATTTACAAGTGTCGTAAGAAATGAAAACATCGTCTATTGGMAAAATGTGATGACGATTTGAAGTTCARAAGACATCSKTGTAGSAAGCTTATAGGGAAATGGAAAAAATTGAATTGGCTGCCAACATTGCCTTGCAGCTCCCAATAGAAGCATGAGAAAAAGGGTCTAGGTACCAGGTGCAGTTGTAACTGGGTACCAGACATAGAAAATATAGTCTACACAAGGGAAGAAGGGTGGGACAGAGCATAAACCATAGGCTTCCTCACGTAGTCTGAAGTTGAAGAAGGTTCATATCTGAAATGCCTCGAGACGAGTCACATGTGAGTGTTGGGGGCTTGTTGGCCCTTGGTTATGGAAGGTTGAGAATATTAAGGAAAGAAGTGTGAAGTGTGAACTGTGCCGAAAACAAGTTGACTAAGATTGGGTCAAAGTTTCCAAAAGAGAAGAAAAGATAGAGCGAAGTAAGAGAAAGCAAGCCATTGGATGAGGAGATCAAGGAAGATAGATCAACAAGGAAGATGGATAATGGATGACTCAAAAAGTGGAAAAATCCACCTATGGATTCTTTGGAGCACCTCACAAGAAACAAAGAAAGATAGGTTGGTGAAGCCCTAAAAACGTGGGTCAAATTGAGCTAGGGTTTTAGACACCTAGGGTTTTGTTATTTAGGGTTTTGACACCTAGGTTTTGGCCTAAGGATGTCCAAGAGTCATTGTAATGTATAAATAAAGGTCTAGAGGACCTGAGATCGGGTTGTTGTTGTTGTTGTGGGTTGATTTGTCATTCGTGCATGTTATGAGTGATTATTACTGCTGTGAGCAGGGCTGATTTTAAGGATGGAAATTTATTTTAAAATGTAGAAACCGTGGCGAATCTTACTAATCCTTCATATGCCAACTATAAATGATTGGCGATAGTTTTGTAAAAATATTCAAATTTCTAAGGATTTTTTATAATTTTTATAAAATTTTGGCGATTTTTAAGGTAAAATCATTTTATCCTATAGAATTTGGGCGAATCATTTTTAAAATAGCAAATCTCGTTTTTGGAAAAACAATGGAAAGTTATCCCATGAGAGAAATTTAGCCCCTAAAATCATCCATGGCTGTGAGAGAGAAGTGTTGTGAGAAAGAGATATCATTCTTGTATTGTAAGATCTTTAGATGGGTGCGAAGATCAACCCTGCAGCTGGGTGCGTAGGGAGGGGAGAGAGGAGAAGAGAAATAAAGAGAGAGATTTGCAAGCTAAGTGCAGATAGAACTACATGATTTCATCTAATATATTACAAATCACAATTATGTGGAGGTAGCCCTAGGGAGAGGGTGAACCACATATATCCTGTTGTTGTGTGTGATTGATGTTGTGTTCTTCTAATCTCTCGTATACTGTTAATGCAATATTGTGTTAGATCTGAGGTATAGTTCGCAAAGTAGGCTTAATAAAGATAAATAATAGCTAGATCTGCGTGAGAGTGTTTCCCTGGACCCACTTTTCATTTCCTCTAGTTGTAGACACTTGTGTCCTGCAACCCCCTATAACTACTTTGGGTGAGAGTACATATGCTTTGCAGGTGTTTCCGAAAGGGTCGGTAGTTAGGGATTGTTGGTGCACTATTATCAATGAACCCCGAGTCTTCCCCTATGCCAACAAGGATGCCTCTAAAGACATGATGTAGAGATACGAAGAGAAACAAGTGGAGTTATATGAAAATATTGAGAGGGAGTTGAAGGAAGTGCAGTAGGTTGTTCGCTTGGTCCACACAGTGCCTTCCTCATCACAGACCGAATACTTGGGGGATGAACCAAACCAACTAAGAAGGTTTTATTATGGAATAGAAGGAGAAGGCTACAAAATCCTTGCAAAAAGAGAAAGACAAAGTCCTAGAAAATTACGAGCAGCGCATGATAGTGTAGATGTCTATGAAAGTGAGAAATCAAAGATTCATGTGAAGCTTCAAGAGGAAAATAAATCTGGTGAAGCCCAACTACAGAAGGAAACAGAGCACCTTCTCGCAGAGCAGACCGTGGTCAAAGAAGAAGTAAGAAAATTGTTTTTCTCTGTACCAATCTTGGTACAAGAAGAGTAATATCCTATCGAAGCTCAAGTAGCAAATCTCATAGAGACTCTACAACATTTTCAGGCTAGGTTAGCTGAACTGGAGGCCCGAACAGTGTCGAGCACCCCACAGGAGGTGTGTGACCAAAGGGAGGATTTCACCAAAAACACAGTAGAGAGTATTAAATACCTCACCTCCGCATGTAAATAGTTGAGTGACAGAAGCACCCAGACATATGAACGCCTCACCAAGTATCCAGAGTTAAATAAGCTAGAGGCTCAGTTATAGGAGGCTCAAAAATAAGAATTTTCAATGCAGGCAGAGATGAAGAGATCCCAAGATCAACGCACAGTACAACAACAAATCACTGCTCTCTAGGGTAAGGTGATGGAAGTAACACATAAGTTACAACCTGTGTAGGATGAAGCTTGCAAGGTGTTTGAGGAGATTGATGGCCAGGGTTCACAGTTAGATCAAGTAGTTGCAATAGTAGAACAATGCCTAGAAGGGACTTTTATAGAGTAGATTGTCCAGGAGCTTGTTGAGCAGGAGGCTCAGGCGAGGCAGCAAGTCGAGGAAACTAGAGTTAAGCTCGAGGCTTTTGAAGCAACATTGTCTGGACCTAAGTGACTGGAGACAAGTCACAGGTGAGTATTGGGGGCTTGTTGGCCCTCGACCAAGTTTTGGGGAAACTTTGGTTAGTTTTGTCCCACTTTTTGACTTCGACACTGATCGATGTAGGAGTGTTACACATCAAAATTACTCACTTCAATAGTGTCACAAGTGTCTTCATTACAAGTGTTGTAAGTGTTTCATCTTGTCCACAAGTGTCGCATCTTGACCACAAGTTTCACAAGAGTCACAAACAACATACTGCCATATTTCCTATGTCGTGCGTCTAACGACATCACAAGGACACTTAAGACACCCTCAAAGACTGGTTTTAGGAATAGAAATCATTTGATGAAGAGTAGAAAGAATTTTTCCATGAAGAAAACCACTTAAAAATGATTTTTGGAAAGAACCACTCCCCTACCCACTGTTAGGGAGCGTTGACGCTCCCTAGCCTTCTTTGGGGGAGCATTGAAATGATCTGTGCACCCTTTTGGGGGAGCCCTACCCTTTATGAGTGAATTTTGGTTTGTTGAGATAAATCAAGGAAGAATCCCCTCAATCTATGAATTTGGTTGGATTCGAATCTGAGGTCAAGGCATGATCTTAGGGAAGATCCACAACTGAAGGAGAGGAATCCTCAACTTATCCCAAATATCTCTCAAGTGGTTGGGTATACCCAAGATTATATAAGGAGGCCTTCTCATGGTGAAGGGTAAAATACACGATAGAGGAATTGAGAAGGACCTAACTTATGATCTCATAAGGAAGGGGAGAAATTGTGAAGTATCAAACTTATGATCTCATAAGGGAGATATCATTGAAGCATCAACATTCTGTGTGGATTATTTGAGAAAGGGTCTAGACAAAAGGAGCTTGGTGAAGCTACTGCACTACATCCATGGTTGTAAGAACCACTTTGTTCTTATTAATATAAATCTCTGCTTTCCCTATTTCCTTTAAAGTTTGCTTACATTTCATGAACTTGCCTCTAGTAGGTAGATCTATTTTTGAGCTAATCTCAGTAGAATAGGAAGTTTTTTGTATCTTTGTTTTTTCTATAGGACTTATTGAGGAGATTAGGATTGAAGCTCAACTTGGAATGTGTGAGGACAAACGCCATTAAAAAGATACACTTTTCTTCTTCCTCTTCATACATTAGATTAATTAGATCTTAAAGGAATGTTAGTGTCCACAATAGCATTTTCTGTCTTGGTCAGAGAGGTCTAATATCCAAGAGATAATCCACTTGTCTGCAAGGGGGATTCTCTCGTAACATAAATTGGCAACCTCACTTCAATAGTGTTGCAAGTGTCATCATTACAAGTGTTGTAAGTGTCACATATTGTCCGCAAGTGTCGCATCTTGACCACAAGTGTCGCAAGAGTCACAAACATCATATTGCCATCTTGCCTATGTCATGCCTCTAACGACATCAAAAGGACACTTAAGACACCCCTAAAAGACTGGTTTTAGGAAGATAAATAATTTGATGAAGAGTACAAAGCATTTTTCCATGAAGAGTACAAATCATTCCTCCAGCCTTTGATGATCATTCTGGAGTTGAGCCACTAGCTTTCAAGATAGGGGAAAAGTAACGAACATAGTTTCTCTTCTCTGTGGGAAGATCGTTAAAAAATGAAACAAAAGCTATGAGATTAGTTTTCCTCTCTGTACCAATCTCATTAAAAAATGAAATGGAAATATGGGGACTGAACCCAGAACCTTGAGCATAGTTCTTTTCCTGTGTCAAGCTCGCTAAAAAATGAAATAGTCACCTCTCTTGTCAGGTCAAGTATTTCTCTAGATCTCATAGATGTCGATTCGAGTCTTTCATTAGGTCTCATATTTGAACCTTATTTTGATCCACCCTTATCCTTTTTCTTCATCTCGTACATAAATTGGTGACAACCTCAAAGTCGGTGAATGAATTGAAGCTTGTGGGGCATGTCTCTAGCCTTTGATTATCATTCTGGAGTTAAGACACTAGCTTTCAAGATGGGGGCAGAGAACCGAGCTTAGTATTTTTTCTTTCTCGCACTTGTAAAAACATGAGAATGTAACCGAGAAACCTTTTATCTCTTTTTCAGGCTCGCATGGATATACGAAAAAGAAACCCCCTGAAGTCTTCTTTAAACTCTTTTTAGACTCTCTAAACATGAAAATATTGTTGAGTGATCTTGCTTCCTTTCCCACTCATTAAAAGGTTTGAAAGACTATCTTTCGAATGATAATTTATCTCCTTTTTGGCCTTGCAAAACTAACATTATGAAAAAGGACAACATTGGAGTCATCTTTAAGTCATTTTCAAACTCTCTAAATATGAAAAACCACCGAGTTTACCTTCTGTGGACTCATTAAAAAATTATACATTGAAGGGCCCATATGGGACCGAACCCTTACTTATTCCAGTTTGTTAAACAAAGGAAGAGGGACTTACCAAAGGTGAGTTATATATAGCATGTGCTACCCTCCTCAATCTCATTAAATTAAAAATATGTACTTGTATATCTAGATGGTGGAAAAAATTGAAGGAAGCAAGCCCAACAGTTTTTGAGAACATTACTAGTAATTCTTATCGTCTCCCTTGAAAACGACACTTTTTCTTTGCATTCATTTTAAATCCGCTAAACCTCTACACTGAAACAATCCTCTGTGTTTTCTTACTCCTTTGGTTCACCCAACGAAATTCACAGTATCCACTGCATCATCATGTTTTGGTCCATGTCATGTTTTTGCTGTTGTGCCTCAGTGTTTAAGGAAATTATCTGCCTCGAGAATCAACCATCACAAATTTCCTATTTCAATACCCGTGTCAGTCCATGTTCATTTGATCTACCGATTTACATCTCTATGTCAGTTTCATTTAATTTATAGGGGATACATCAATGCCCTCCTGCGAAGAGTTTATTCATGTCGACTTCAACACATTGTCCAGGAGCTAGACTTAAAAACTAGTTAGTACCTTGGGACCTGCATGTCTCAATGGCAAGCCTCCTCGCATCTAACAATAGGTTTACATAATTGACCTCTGATCGGATGATTCCTCAAATGTTCAACTTCAACTCATTTATTCACATTCGTTGGAATGTACTAGAGTACCTTGGGAATCATTGACATCAATGGTGATTTCCCTCGCGCTTGTTAATGGTTTACCTCATTGACCGGTAATCAAGTGGTTTCTACCATGTTCAACATTAGGACATCTATTCACATGGTTATATTCATACTGCATCTAGATCAGTAAGAATAACCTGGGTTGAGTCATTATTCTTATATGTACTTTTCCCCGGTTGCGACAAAGTTTCATTTTTAACATTGACACATATACTATTACATAGATCCACTTTGTATTGGTCGTGGTTGTCTTGTCATCTCGTAGATCCACCTTGTATTCTTTGTGGCTACGACTAGTTCAGGTCATAGGAGTATATATCCACATTGTATCTTTAGTGGCTATACCCTTTTATCAGTATAATTATGGATCCACACTATATCTTATGGCATCCATACCTTGAAAGTCTTTATCACTCAAGCATAGGTATGCCTACCTTGGGTTTGAAACATGTCATAATATTTGTTTGATGGTTTTGTGCAGCTTCTATAAGGTTCTCTGAGTCCTTAACCTTGCTTGAAAAAGTATACAAAGTACTTCAATCATCAGTTCTCATCTTCTAACTTCACACTTTGGGGGGTAATCTATTACACATAAAAATTACTCACTTCAATAGTGTCACAAGTGTCATCATTACAAGTCTTGTAAGTGTTTCATATTGTTTGCAAGTGTCGCATCTTGTCCGCAAGTGTCGCATCTTGACCACAAGTGTCGCAAACATCATACTTCCATATTTCCTATGTTGTTCCTCTAACGATATCACAAAGACACTTAAGACACCCTCAAAGACTACTTTTAGGAAGAGAAATCATTTGATGAAGAGTACAAAGAATTTTTCCATGAATAAAACCACTTAAAAATGATTTTTGGAAGGAAACACTCCCCTACCCACTGTTAGGGAGTGTTGATTCTCCCTAGCCTTCTTTGGGGGAGCATTGAAATTCTTTGTGCACCCTTTTGTGGGAGTACTTCCCTTTATGAGATAATTTTGGTTTATTGAGACAAATCAGGGAAGAATCCCCTCAATCTCTGAAGTTCATTAGATTCAAATCTAAGGTCAAGGCATGATCTTAGGGAAGATGCACAACTGAAGGAGAGGAATCCTCAACTTATCCAAAGATCTCTCAAATGTTTGGGTCTCTCCAAGATTATATAAGGAGGCCTTATCATGGTGAAAGGTAAAAGACATGATAGAGGAATTGAGAAGCACCTAACTTATGATCTCATACAGAAGGGGAGAAATTGTGAAGTATCAAACTTATGATCTCATAAGGGAGATATCATTGAAGCATCAACATTCTATGTGGATTATTTGATCAATAGTCTGGACAAAGGGAGCCTTGTGAAGCTGTTGCACTACATCAATGGATGTAAGAACCACTTTTTTCTCATTAATATAAATCTATGCTTGGCCTATTTCCTTTAAAGTTTTCTTACATTTCATGAACTTGCCTCTAGTAGGTAGATCTATTTTTGAGCTAATCTCATTAGAATAGGAAGTTTGTTGTATCTTTGTTTGTTCTACAAGACTTATTGAGGAGCTTAGGATCGAATATCAACTTGGACTATGCGAGGAAAAACTCCATTAAAAAGGTACACTTTTATTATTCCTCTTCATACATTAGCTTAATTAGATCTAAAGGGAATGTTAGTGTCCAAAATAGGATTTTTTGTCTTGGTCATAGGCGTCTAATATCTAAGAGAGAATCCACTTGTCCACAAGGGGGATTCTCCTATAACAAGGAGTTCCCAGGCGGAGCTGAGATTGAAGATCTCACCTATTTTGAGGGTTTTGTGGACCCAGTAAGGGATCCTGTAAGGTTTTGTAATGGGTTTATGGGATGCCAACCCATGGGTTTTCCCCATGTTTATGCCTTATTGTAAGATCTTGTAAAGTATAAATAAAGGGGAATGTATTGTAGAAGGAAGTAGTTCAATTATTTATTTGTGCAAAGGAATGTACGTGGTTGAGGCTTTGTGATCAACTGGGATTTTGTATAAGGTGCTAAGTGTCGTGAGAAGAGATTTTGGCTCTATGCCTTTGACCTAGTTTTGGAAGGTTAAGAATGAGGATTTAGTTCTTAGTGCCGAGATCTCCTGTCTTGTGTGAAGTTTGACTCTATGGCTTAAGTGCACATGAGTGTTTGGATGTAAGATATTGGCGAATAATAAAGAGGCGAAGCAGTTTGTGGATGTAGTCCCACCCTGGGGTGAACCACATATATCTGGTGTCTCATGGTTTTCTTTATGTAGTGTTATTTCTGTTATTCATTTGCTTAGTGCTTTGATTATGATGTGTAACGAATGTATATTTTGTTTATTAAGTATTTTACTTATGTTAAAGGGTAAATGAATGCTAGATTTAAATTATAATGCTAAGTGCTAGGTGCTCAAGATGCATAATCCCTTGTTGTTACTACACTTATCTGTATTTGATTATGCTTTGCGATGTTAATAAGGTTATTAAACTAATTCATGTTAAATTCCTAATAATTAAAAAAATATTCTGCGAAGTGATCTTATCACAGATCTGTGTCCCAGCTTGGTTACAAACACCTACATCTTGTAACCCCCCTTGCTTCTACCTCAGGTGATACTTTATCTGCTTCATAGGTGTTGCCGAAAGGGCCAATAGTTGGGGTTGTTTTGGTGCGTTGTTAAGTGTTGAACCTTGGGTCTTCCCCTATGCCAACAAAGTTTTATTTAAGTGTTTTTCAGACTCTCTAAACATGTAAAACCCCTAAGTTTTCTTTCTCTGGACTCGTAAAACAAACATCGAAAGGCCCATATGGTACCAAACCAATCCTTCCTAGGGTTCATTAAATATACTCCAAGGGATTCATCTGAAGGATGAGATTACATTTCAAGCATATGCTATCCTCCTCAATCTTGTGTAAAAATAAAGAAGTACTCACTAGAAATGGTGGGGGAATATTGGGAAAGAAATATATATCTATATCGGTGTTAGTGGAAGTAAGTCTCTCTTGAACATGACACCCCTCTTCATTATTGTATATGGGTTGAGAAATCCATTTGTCTCTCGTTTGATCATCCAAAAGTATGTATATTGGGTCCTCCTTGAGTCAATGATGCCAAGACAATTGTCACGTCATTCATATTTTCAAGAGAAGTTCAACCTAAAAAATCCTTCTATTGAGTCAATCATCTGCAGTCCTCAAACATTTACCATGCCAGCCTTCCCTAACTCAGTTCCGAATCACTTTATACTATAATCTACTTCAAATCTGTTACATGTTTCATGTCATTGATGGGGGATAAATTAAGGCCCTCCTGTGGTGAATGTTTTCTCATCGACTTCAACTCATTATCTAGGAATTAGAATTATAAATCATTTAGTACCTTGGAACCTGCAGGCCTCAATGGCAGGTTTCCTCATTTTCAACAGTGGGTTTACATGATTGGGACTTGATTAGAAAATTCCATCAAGTGTTCGACTCCATGTCATTAATTCACATTCATTGCATTGTACTAGAGTACCTTGGGGGTGATTGAAATCAATGGTTATTTCCCTCGCACTTGTTAATGGTATCCATTAATGAACGGTAATCAAGTGGTTTCTACCATGTTCGACTTCCACACCTGTAATCACATGGATAGATTCGTACTTTGGGATGATGGAAATGAAGACCCTGGATACTGTCACATAGGTCCAGGTTGCAATGGAGTATTCATGAGTTTGTACTGAGACATAGATCCACCATGTATTTATCGTGTCTATGTTCAAATTTGAGTCTTTATAGCACAGATCCACAATGTATTTCTCTTAGCTGTGTTGAATCATAATGATATGGATCCATAGTGTATGATTGATGGCCATAAATCACTTGACACTTATGCTTAGAGTCACTTGTAGTTTGATTATGTGAATTCCTACCTCAGTAAATGGTATATTATTATGCAGATGCTTGTTTGTTGGCAGGTTTCCTACCAATGTGCTCCTTGTTCTCTACACACACATTCTACAAAGTATTTCAGCTATCACATGTTCCAACTTAATACTTTTGGGGGAATCCTATTA
>ML818224.1:154389-177387 GCA_009831015.1 Picea engelmannii
AATCAGATCAGCTAATACATTGGTGATATTGGTCCATTTACATTTGTTTTTTATTTTCTCACATGCTCTTAGTTTTAATTAGTTTTAGTTTGATTTCTGTTTATAACTTAGTTGTTTCTCTTTCTAACTTTTACCTCACAGCTTTCATGCCTAGCAGAGCCCAACTGGGCATGTAAGCACTCACTTTTTGCTCACACAGTGACGATTATGTTCCCTCACAATGGGAAGATAGTGACCGTCGACCAAGTCACACATTATGAACCTAACCCATCGTCCAATCTCGATAACATCCTTCCTCTCATCCATTCAAACAAAGACGTATATCCACTCGTTGAGATGGGTCCTGGTATTTTCAAAGATCCATCCTTGTTAGGGACGTACCATGGAGCACCACCACTCCTTCCCCCTAGCCAAGTATGCGTTGTTTCCTCTAAAGAAACTATCCAGGAGGATGTTAGTCCTCCTCAGGAGGCTTCAATCATTCCTGACGTCTCACCAGTCGCAGCACCACTCCCACAGGAGCCTCCTGCGCATTCGTCGACACTTATAGTCCACGAATCAACACCTCCTCTAGGACCTAATCCCGTTTGGGAAACAGTTCCTCGACCCCTCACTCAAATTCCTTTCTTTTACCCTCCACCCGGTATAGAAGCTTTCCAAGTAGCCGCAACACTCACACTACCCAATATGGTGTTAGCAATCCCAGTGTGGTACTTACATCCACCTGATATGGTCCCTCGCCCACAGGTAGGACTTCCCATGACGATTCCTGTCATCACACCCACTACCCCCACTACCCCCATCCTCCCTAACCCCCCTGCTACAGCCGGGGGCAGGCAACAGAAGAAGGAGCCCACAGCTCCACTTCCTCCGTGCATCTCACCACCTTGCGCACTGTGTGACAAAGAGGGTCACCAAACCAACAATTTCCCATCACTACCGGAGTTACGAAATTTGATTCCCCCCAATCCAACCCCCACACCACTCACTACTACTTCTACCACTCAGCCTTCCAGTAGTAAAGGGTTGAAGACCAAATTCGCATGTGCCATCTGTTTTGAGTATGGTCATTACACTCATCACTGTCCCGCACTGCCTCGTTTTCGGCAGGCATTAGCTATCATAAGCCGAGACTTTCAGAACAACCCACATCCAGTGACGTCATCCACAACATCTATCACTGACACTCGCTATGTCACCACTTCAGTCAACGAATGCATGATATGCCCTTGCTCTCTTTGCGACTCATTGGCTCATTTTACATACCAATGTCCGATGATCATCGCATATCGGCAACGTCAATTGGCCCCGCTACACCGACCCACAGCAGAGGTAATTGACCTTACTTCGCCACTGGCGGATCTTCACGTCATTTCTCCCGAGCCTGAGGCACTCCCAACACCTCCATGGTTCTTAGATGATGTCTCTGAGGATTTACCCCGTAACCCACCCAACTCTCCCGCTCATTCCTCTATAGAGACTCTACATCCCACTACTACGGGTACCCCTCAGTACCTCAATATATGGTTTATTTCAAGTGAACCCTTACCTCACATTACCCCCTCTGTTTCCTCAGCAGGGGGCAACCACACCGTCACTGAGCTCACTCCTCGTGATCCATTATATTCCCGTCATTTCCAAAGCGACGAAGAAATACTGGAAGAGTTGCAATGCCTAGATTCTCCCTGGGATGCACTACATCATCATGCCCTCTTCCTTCCTTAGGAAGCCCTCATGCCTCCTAGCCACAATCCCATTTACACGGTCGAAACCAAAGACTTTATACCATCAGGGACTGTCGATTGGTTCAACAATCCTATTCTTGCACCCGATGCTTTTGAAGAAGGTAATCTAGCTAACATTTTCCCCACCATCAAAATCAACATTTTCATTAAACCGGGCATCATCGAAGAAATCATCATAGGAGCTGCTTGTACTCCTAAGGAGATCACTGCATACAAAGCCCTCTTCCAGGAATTTAGGGATATCTTCGCCTGGTCATACATGGAGATGCCTGGCATCGACCCCTCTATCGTCGAGCATCGCATCGACACCTGGCCCGACATCACACCAGTTTGCCAGAAACAACGACCGCTACACCCATCCAAGGCCGCGGCTATCAAAGCCGAAATTGACAAATTGCGTACGACCAGATTCATTTACCCTATCACTTATACGTCTTGGGTTTCCAACCCTCTCCCCGTCTCTATTCGCGTCTGCACTGACTTTCGCGATCTCAACAACGCATGTCCCAAAGACAACTTCCCAACACCCTTCATCGATCAGATCATCAATGATTGTGCCAGCCACGAGGCTCTCTCCTTCATGGACGGATTCTATGGCTATAACCAAATTCAAATTCACCCGACCGATCAGTATAAAACCGCATTCATTACCCCGTGGGGTACGTTTGCATATCGTTTCATGCCCTTCGGCCTCAAAAACACCGGTGCCACTTTCCAGCGGGCCATGACATACATCTTTCATGATCTGGCTGCAATTATCTTAGCCTACTTGGACGACCTCACTGCTCGCTCCAAGAAACGCACCCAACACCTCGATGATTTACGAATCATCTTTCAATGGTGTCGTCAGTACAACATTCGTTTGAACCCTCTCAAGTGTGTGTTCTGCGTCACCGCAGGGCGCCTTCTCGGTTTTATTGTTTCACAAAGCGGTATCACCGTAGACCCCCTCAAGGTCCAAGCCATTACCGAAATTCCACCTCCTTGGAATTTGCGACAATTACAGAGTCTACAGGGCAAAGCCAACTTTCTCAGGCGCTTTGTTCCTGATTACGCCATACGCGCACATGGTTTCCTCCGCTTACTGCGTCACGACATGCCTTTTCATTGGGACGACTATGCCCAACAGTCGTTTTATGATATTAAAACAACGCTTTCCAACGCACCTCTAATTAGTGCACCTGACTACAATCGCGACTACATCCTCTACGTATCAGCATCAGCTGTATCAGTAGCCAGTGTCCTCGTCCAGCTCGGAGATGACAATCATGAACACGTCATTTACTACGTCAGTAAGAACCTCTCAGGACCACCCCTGAAGTACAAACATGAAGAGAAACTTTCTCTTGCAGTTGTCCTCGCAGTCCAAAAACTGCACCATTACATTTTGCTTCGCACCACCAAGGTCGTCACAGATTCCAACCCTATGCAATATTTGCTCAGTCGTTGCCAAGTTAATGACAAATTCGCTCGATGGATCGTTATCCTTCAGGAATCTGACCTCGAGTTCTCGACACCAAACAGTAAGAAGGCCCTCGTTCTTGTCGAACTTGTCACGGCCCTCCCCTCTGACATACCTAGTGCACCCATCAATACGGACTTTCCCGACGAACATCTCTTTTACATCGCTTCTAATGATCCTTGGTATGGCGACCTCCTCGTCTACCTACGAACTCAAAAGTTCGGTAACCACCTATCACGAGATGATCGTCGATGCATTCGCCATCAGGCCCCCCGCTATCTCCTCATCAGATACATCCTATATCGGTGGGGCGTCGACACCATTCTGCGTCGTTGCCTGACTATTGACGAGGCCGACAGAGTCTTAAATGACTGCCACAGCGGTGCCTGTGGGGGCCATCTTTCAGGCATCTCTACAACTCAAAAGATTATCCGGGCTGGTTACTTTTGGCCTACCCTGTTTCATGATTGCATTCATGCCGTGAGACATTGTGAGCAATGTCAGCTCTATGCCAACAAAGCCCGCACTCCCCCCGCTCTTCTTCACCCTGTCATTACTGCAGGCCCCTTTTGTAAATGGGGCATTGACTTTATGACTTGTAATCCCCCATTCAACAATGGTCACAAATACATTATTGTCGCTGTCGATTACTTCACCAAATGGGCTGAAGCTATGCCCACCTTCAACAACACTGCTGTCACTGCAGCGCGTTTTTTCTTCAACCACGTCATATCCCGTTTCGGAGTACCACTCCAGCTAGTCTCCGATCATGGGAAACATTTCGAGAATGAAATCTTCGTCGAACTCTCATCTTGGTTAGGCTTCTCTCACGAGTTCGCCTCACCATACTACCCTCAGTCCAACGAACAGGTCGAGGCAGTGAACAAAGTCCTCAAGACCATGTTACAGCGCACGGTTAATAAACACAAAACCAATTGGAATCACATGTTATTTTCTACGCTATGGGCTTATTGAACAGCAGTGAAGACCGCCACGGGTTTCACACCATTTCACTTAGTCCATGGGGTCGAGGCAACTCTTCCCATCGAGTGCGAAATTCCCACCCTTCGCACCGCAATCGAGCTCTTACCTGACACTGCTCCAATGGAGCAGCACTTGTTGAACTTGGAGTCTCTGGATGAAGATCGTCGATCCTCATTACAGAACAGTGAGGCAGCTAAAAAATGATCCAAGGCCACCTTTGATCGCCACATCAACCTTCGATCATTTCGCGAAGGCGACCTTGTCCTTGCTTATGATATCGCTCACGATACCTTTGGCCATGGAAAATTCGAATCACTTTGGCATGGCCCTTACATCATCCAACATTGCCTCACCAAAGGCGCATACATCCTGGCCTCCCCCGAAGGCCTCACACTCAAAGAACCCGTCAATGGGTTATATCTCAAGAAATTCTATGCTTAAACGTAGTCATGCTACTTTAGGTAATTTGTCTTTTCTAGCGTTTTTAATCTTTTTTCTCCCTCATCTAAAACTATCCTTTGTGTTGTTGACAGATGACTCCTCCACCAGCTTACCACATTGGTTACGCCGACAACGCCAGCCGTTGGACACAAAATATCTCTTCAGCTGCTTGGGCTCTTTACACCCCTTCACATGAACTCCTACATTCCAGCGGCATATGTTTAGGACCAGCAACCAATAACCAAGCCGAATACACTACTGTCATTGGCCTTCTGACCAACGCCCAACATCATCATATTCGTCACCTTAGCGTTTTCCTCGACTCCCAACTGGTCGTTCTCCAACTCAACCATGTGTACCGTGTACGCGATCCGTGCCTCTTTCGCAAATACCTGCAGGTTAGACTGTTATCACGACATTTTGATTCCATTACATTTACACATATTCCAAGAGAATTGAATCAAACAACAGATGAAATCGCTAACATGGTGCTAGATTGGCATATATCACATCAAAATACACATACATAAAAAAATCTCATCAACACCTGTCACAGCATATAGATATCATCAACCAAAACCACATGTAAAACACATTTGGATCTCCATAAACATGTATACTCATATATATACGTGGGCCCCTCAGGCCACCCAAATGTTTACATACACAAAAAATACATCGGCCCGCAGGCCCGTGCCACATCATGGTACAACAATCGGCTCACCAGCCTAATCAAAAATGGTATCTACAAATACAAAAAACATCAGGGTGCCTCTAACGCACCCCCAACTGCCCCTCCCTCAGGAGGAGGTGGTGGCCCCTCCCCACCTGCTCTAGGCGGTGGTGGGGGAACACCTGCAGGACCCTCCTACCCTGGAGGCAGACGTCCACTCGTCATCGCAGCCGTAACAACTGCTCGCCATACTAGGCCCCGCCATGGTGCCGGAAACCCTACACACTGCTCCAGGA
Source organism: Picea engelmannii (assembly GCA_009831015.1). Taxonomy (NCBI): domain Eukaryota; kingdom Viridiplantae; phylum Streptophyta; class Pinopsida; order Pinales; family Pinaceae; genus Picea; species Picea engelmannii. The sequence goes on from ML818224.1 coordinate 159,991, forward strand.
ATCCCTCATCCTGGATGCGGGTCCACATGCCCTCAGGCACATCCTGCAGCACTGCCTCAAATCGACGGCGTATGTCGTCCATCTCCCCTCCAGCAGCTGCCGCCGGAGGGGCATGAGATGGCCCCGCACCAGGGTCATCAAATCGGGGCCTCCTTGCCGGTCTCGTAGCATCTCCAGGTCTCCCCGCAGCCTCGTCCTGTGGACGCCTCTCTCCACGCGGAGGTCTCCCCTCTCGCTGCACTGGCGGTCTATATAACTCCACCTCGCGCCCGCGAGGTGCCAAATCTGCACATGCACCAAACAAACAAACAAACAATGATATCAGTGTCTATACATCAAACATATGCACTAATATATCAATAAGCATAACATCAATCACAAACCACAACAACATCACATACTTCTGTGGCGAACACCTCCCCAGGAGGAAATACCATCTCCGGGTCCCCCCGGAAGTCTACCCCAGCATAGGGGAATTGGAGTATAAACTACGACATCTGCCACCATATCTGAGCGGCCTCCTCAGAAAAGTAGTGCCCGCCTTCGCCACCGCCGTGGCGAACCAATATCTGTTCCCACCGTCGCAAGCGCGGCTCTCATACCCCTGGTGCCTCCAGTAGCACCCTCAGGCGCAGCATCGGCACCCTCTCCAAGAAAAAGGCCACCAGGATGGAGCCAAAAGCGAACTCCCCCCTGCCTATAGACCGACAGTGGTCCAACTGCGCAATCATCTGCGCGTGTAGGGTCAGCCCCCAGGAAAACCGCTCACGGTCCACCACTACCCTCTCCATCAACAACAATTCTCCACCACTAATCCGGTGGGGCGCTCGCGATCCATACACTTGCACTATCATCGCTGCTATGCAACGATGCAGCAGGACATCTATCCTACTAATGCTCACTGAGGACCCAGTCATATAATGCTCGCCTGAGCAGTATCGCTGGGTGACCTCATGCAGATCAGTATCCCTCGACAGCACGGGCACTGCCGGCAACGGTGTCCCCCGAAAGGGGAGCCCAGTCAAAAAGTAGATGTCCTCCACCGCAGTGAAGGCGATCTGCTCTCCTCGCACGAGGAAGAAGTGTCGGTCTAGACTCCACATCTCAATCAAAAAATAGAGCAGATACTCCTGCGACCATACCAAAGAGCAATCAAAAAACTTTAGCAACCCACTGGTTGCTAACACTGCTCGAACTGCTGCTCGATCTGCCGGCGGTTCATTGGTCACAGCCTCTCGTAGCGGTGCCCAGTCTCGCTCCCACCACCACACGTCCATGATCACTAATCGTCACCTGCACACAACCCAGAATCCTATATTAGCTTAGACAATCATCCAATACATCAAAAAAGCTAATTTTTTCACCTTGAAACCTTGCCTCCAAGGTGCGGTTTTTACCCCCACAGGAGCGCACACATGTGCGCCTGTTCACCATACAGGCGCGCGCTAGAGCGCGCCTGTCATACCCACAGACGCGCTCTAAGGCATGCCTATCATACCCACAGGCGCGCTTGAAAGCGCGCCTGTTCAACCTACAGGCACACACTCATGCGCGCCTGTCTACCCCACAGGCGCGCACCTATGCGCGCCTGTTTTCCCCCCTCACACGCGTCCATGCGCGTTTATTTAGTGAACAGGCGTGCATGCACGCGCACCTTTCCCTGAGTCGCCCGCGCATTTGGGCCCACCCCCTAGCAAAAAACCCACTAAATCTCCTGTACGACCCCCCATACCTACCCTGCCCAAAAATTTGAAACCTATAGCTATGCAGGATGTTCAGACCACTAACCTGAAACTCGTACACCGAGAAACATATGCCTCGTGCTCTCGAAATCACTCAATCTCCTCTCGATCTTCTCTGGAACTCACTGTAGCAGCAGGTACAAATGAGGTGGCAATGTGGGCCCTACAGCTATATATAGGCCTTTTGCCAAAATTCCACTCACCATTCCGGGAGCCCATGGCATCCATTTTACGAACCGTCTTCAGCCACGGGATCAGCGTCCCGTCGCCTACATCATGACTATCCCTGAGCCACTTTTTACCCTGTGCCCTCGGGGCACCTTTTTTGCACATCATGGCCAGGTATGCATGTGCATTGTCACATTTATCTAATACATGTTCATATTTGGTCTTATCTTCAGATATTGTTCACTTTGGGTATTTGGTTGTTCTGTGTGCAGGTACTTGGTCATCATCTCTCCACAGCTTTCCTTCAGGTATATACTCAGCACTGGCATGTAGTCTCTCCCACTGTATTGCATTTACACTCCAGTCACACCCTCTGATATTCACCTTTAGGATACCCATCCCCGGCTCTGCAGTACTCACCCCTCCAGTTGCATCTTCAGTACTGTCACCCGGTAGCATGCTTACCCACATGAGTTGTCCCATTCATAGCACCTTTTTTCACTTATGACACTCATGTTGTTCCTTCCCTTTAGGGATGGGAGTCCCATTAGTCTGTTATCATGTTGACGATCAACCACATTTTCCTTCTTCTCATTTTTGCTGGCTTTCCCACATGGACTCCCAGATCATCGCTTTATGCTTTAGTTCTTTTTACCTGCACATCCGAAGGATCATGAACCTTCCATTTCATCCACCATCAGTTTTCCCATCTACAAACCTATCTTCATCTCACCTACCTCATACCGAAACTCGCCAATGGGGCCCCCACCCTTCACCAGTTTTCCCAGAAATTTATGCCCTCCCTGGGGCATTCATTCCACACTGGGGCACCCGTTTATGTATTTTGTACATCTTTCCCACATTTATTCATTATTTGTTGTATAAACGCCTTTTATTTCACCTGTTCTTGCTTTTTGTCGTCACCATTGGCAACCTTCTTGTCTTGTGGCCACACGCAACCCATGTCACCCTTGGTTGGAGCATTACTTCTCACTTTTGATTTTCGGCATCGTCCATATCTTCAAGGTATTACCCAGGTCCTTTACCTTGATCCTCTAAGTTTGTTCACCTTGTCTCACCTCTGGCACAACTTCTCCCGGATCTTGTCGTCCCCATGACACTCGATCTCGTCCAACCGGTTGCAGCCACGCCTTATATCATGCACCCTCCAACCAAGGGCAGTCTTAAGTCTTCCCACTTCATGACTTCGTCCATGTACCTCTGCCATCTCCTCACCTCAGTAGATTCCATGGAGCCCTCTGCTTCTGGAAGTCGTGTCCTCCTTTTGTCGACATCAACACACTTTTCCAAAAGGGTGACCGTATCTTGATTCTCATTTCCCATTTAATGAGAGATCTCGGACGACACAGGGGGAAACCCCATTGCTCCTTGATGTCGTTGACCCCCATAACATTCAACGCCAACACTTTCTCATGTTGTGGTGGGTCTTACTTTATGACTATTGTAGTTTTACTATCAGTTGTCGAAGACCTCTGAACTTGGTGGGGCCACCAATGCCCACATCACCGTCGCTGTTTACTTCCGCGACCATTACCACTGGTTCAGAGTATGTTCCTTTGCAGAATTATCTTCCGCCTTTATCATTCCTCCCCCGAGGGCGCTGCAGTTGTCTACACCAACACTTCAGACATTTTTTCTTCAGAGTTATATCACACGAGCATGGGGCATGCCCGCCTCGTTTGTACACACTTGTATATTATTACACACCTTGTAGAAGGTCGGGAACTCCAGGTTCCTTTCTTCTCCAATGAGTTGCTCTACACGGTCTCACTATTGCTCTCCCTTACACCATCATTATCCCTAAAGGTTGTGTGCTTAGATATACTTGGGGAAGGAGGATCTAGCGAGCTGCACAGATCTCCTGTCCTCTACGGAGTAGGGTTTTCAAGGCTCTGTGCATGTAACTAATTGAAGAAGCTAGTAAATAAGAGAAGAGTTGGTGGATGTATCCCCAGGGTGGCAGTGAACCATGTACATGCTGTGTTTCTCTACTTTGTGTGATGTGTTGATGTGTTTATATGTTAATATGCTTAGTGCTTTAATATAGATGAATGATTTTTTGATGCTTAGTGCTTGATTGATGGATGTTAGATATGACTTATATGTTGGACAACTGAGAGGGGGGGGGTGAATCAGTTGTTACCGAGCTTAAACAATTATGCTTCTTTTAAAACTCTTTGCAGAAACACTGAATGATGATCACAATAATGCAAGGAAATTAACACTGGCACATTCAACATCGGTCACATATATGAGGAACATAGAGACATATATTTTCCGAGGAAACCCATACAGGGTAAAAACCTTTTTTTCTTCATATGATAAGTAATAATTACATTCTTTACATTATCATACATATGAGAACCAACTCATAATGAGGCTACAACCTCTGTTTTGCAAGATGCAACTTGCTGAGAGAACCAACTCCCTGTTTTTTCTAGCACCCACTAGAAGGAAGCACCAACTCCCTGGTTTCTCTAGCACCAACTAGAAGGAAGAACCATCTCCCTGGTTTCTCTAGCACCAACTAGAAGGAAGCACCAACTCCCTGAGTGTTTCCAACACCAACTAGATGGAAGTAGCAACTTCCAATCATACAAGCAACCAACCTGTATAACAGAGAACAATATTTCTCCCTTGCACCACCCTGCCACCCTGGTTTATCTGGCTGCAACCAGATGGAAGCTACAAATCCATGTGTTCAAGCACCCACTTGAACCTCTGAGGACAACAGTCCTCCCCAACACCTCCCAACCACCTTGAAATATAAATCTTTTCTACTAAAACTTATTACAGTGACATGATGTTCAACAATGGATTACCAGACTCATCATTGTTCTACTGCATTTCATTACTCTGTCTGCCTCATTGCCTTCCTGCATGTTAGCGATATTTCTTGCAACGGGGGTTAAAATGTGGAGGAATGGGTTAAAAACCCACTTACCCTAAGTTTGGGATGTAAATGCATCCATGATTAAATGGAAACCAGATCTGGACGGTGAGGATTCATGCACCTAGATCAATGACACACATAGGATTCCAGAGCCCCACCGCATTTCTACCTTTAAGTGGAGGGGGGGGGTCTGGAATCGAGGACGCATATCTCCGACGGTCGTGATCGGAGTGCCCAGATCAATGTCGCACAAACAATCCAAACATCCTCTATCTTTCTGCGTTTAATCAACGTGCCCCCCCCCCCTTATTATTGTGTCATCCTACCATCTGTTCTCCCCCTAACCGTGTGATGAGACTCACTCCCTTTAGCCCCTTCCTCATCCCCCAACATCTGTCCATCTCCCCTCTTCTGGTCTATGCGGTCCCTTTCCCATCTCATCATCCACTCACCTCCTGCCATGTGTCCCGCTCCTTTCCACGTCACCACTCCCATTATGCGCCCCATCCCTCGCGCTGGCCTCCACGCCTATTCATCAGGCTGTTCAGCTAATCCAGGTGGCAGTGCAAAAGGCCTTTCACGTCGCAAAAGTTCCGAGTTGGCCATGCCATCCTCAATCCCAATGAAGTAGTTATTGAAGTAGTTGGTGGTGGTTAGACATCACCTCCGCCATAATGGGAAAGTCCGGTGACGGATTAAAAGCACGTCGATTCACCCATGAAACTATTAGAAGCTCGATTGCGTCTGCCATAGGTTGCATGGTCATTTAGAGGTTGCAAGTGAAGATTATGAGAAGCCATGCAGACGCAAATCTTTTAATGCAATGTCTCAATTTTTTCGTTGTTGTTGTTTTGAGTATATGAAGGTGTTTTCGCCATTTTTGTAGCTATCGATGGTAAAGAAAATCTCCCGACTGTAAAGTTTCAACAACCATTCTAGTTTCCTGGTTGTGCATCTGTATCTGAGATTTCTTGTTTTATGACAAACAGTTTTCCTACTTCGTCTATGCTTTCATCTCATACCAGAGAGTTCATGACTAAATGATTCACATGATTTATTGCAGTTATGTTATGATAAAGGATTTGTTGTTACATTATTGTATTCTCTGGTCTTATTTGTTTGAATGTAAGAGGGTCTTGCGTTTGGATGCTTTCTTCTCTAGTCTGCTAGAGACCTGATGTTCATGATAGACCTTTGCAATCTTCTCATACAAGTCTTTCCCTTGCTCATCCTTATTACAACTCACTGTTTGAAGTTTATCTAAGACCTCATTTGCCCATGCATGCCTGGCCTATTTTCAAAGTTGAGGCAACATTGTCCTGAGTTTCTTTCCATTTGATCATCCCTGTATAAACAAATCATGACATTAAACTGATGGGTGTCGGGCTCTTCTCCTGCCGCAATCTAGGAGAGACTTCTGACGCTAACATTTCTGGCACCGTTGTCGGGGACGAAGTTGAATATTCTCCCCGGGATTGAACGACAACGATCAGCTAATTCTAAAGGTGCATCAGAGATCAGAACTATTGAGATTGCTATTGTGTACCTGGAAACTCCATTGTGACGACTTCACTGGGGAGAACCTGTTGGGTTAGTTGTGGCTTCCAGCGGTAGACACATGCGGTCCCACCCACAGTTGCCTCTGGCCACGCTTGAAGAAAATCTAGAGGTGATTATCAGAAAAGGGAAACCCCCTCAAGGAGAAATCTTCACCACCGAACCAGGTGTTTCCCCACCTCTTTCTGTAAAAACTCCATTTTCTTGTCCTCAATTTCCTAGTCATCATTTCTCTGAAGTTTCCCGTTTTCTAAATTTTGAGAGTGTTCCTGCTGAGTTTTCTCCTTCGGATCTAGTATCAGAAAGAGATATCCTTGTCACTCCTCCCTCCCTAGAAGTTGTGCCTCAGCACAAACCTCGGGCCTCAGAAGGTTTCGCCACCCCTCCTGTTATTACTATTACTGCACAAGGAGAAACATCTGCAAATTCAAGTCCCTTAGCTCTCTCTTTGTCTTCCCAGTTGCCTCCCTCTCCTTCAGGGAACCCTTTTTCGGTATCTCCTTTTCGCGCTCATTCTCCCCCAAGATCTCCTCTACCTAATACTCCCATGGATGGTGCTAATCCCCCTATGACCATAATGGAGGATATTATAGCCGCGAGGTATGATCCCCTTGTTTTACCTCAGCCCCTCAATGCCCTCCCGGCTACCCAAGTTCACGGGTGAAGGGGACGTAACTGCAGATGAACACCTAGAATCCTTTTACAGTTTCACAGATGATAATGTCATCATGCATGCAGACGTATGGATGAGGATTTTTGTCCATAGCCTCCAAGGAAAATCTAGAAAATGGTTCAAGGCCATGCCTCCTAGATCTATTGATGGGATCGAAGCTCTAGACAATGCCTTTTTGAGACAATGGGGAGATAAAAAGGATTTCATTTATTATATGACAGAGTTTGGATCTTTGAAGAGAAAAGAAGGAGAGTCTGTCTCTGACTTCTCCAAGAGATTCAAGAAAATGTATAATAAAATTCCCGCTGAGATAAAGCCTTCAGAAGCCTCACCTAAGATCACTTATGCTAGCGCTTTTGATCCTGATTTCTGCCTACTGTTGAGAGAGAGAAGAGCCACTACCCTGGCCCACATGCAGGATGCAACGGTGGAAGTAGAATCTAACATATTGGTTGTTGATCGAATAAGGAACACTGTTGATAGGAACATATCTAAGAAAAATCACGAAGCCTCCCCATCCAGTTCCTCTCCCATGCGCCATCAGACAGATAAGACAACCAGAGTACTAAAATCGCTTTCTGCCAGGATGGAAAGGTGGGAGTTATAAGGGAAGCCCATGTACATAAATCCCCAAAATGCTGATAATAGAGGTTTCAGGAGGCCTAATAACCATGGACCACAAGACTTCCAAAGAGAACAAAGGGGAAAGGAAAGAGAGGATCAAAGGATTCAAACCCCCCTCCAAAATAACATGGTTACTCATGAAGAAGGAGAAGAGATAGATGAGTTCGACCCCAAAATTCATTGTGTTGAAGAGGCTCCTCCTTTTCCCCATTTGACTCAATCTGCCTATGAAAAATCCCTAATGAACGCTCATATTCATGAGTTAGGTAAGGGAGAGAAGGCCAGCCATACTTCTAATAGATACAATCTCAGGTCAAGAAAGAAAGAAGGAGACTTTGATAGCCAAGACCAACCCCTCATAACAGACAAGCCTATTAAAAATGTAGTAACCACGACTAAGGAAAAGAGAACTCATAATACTTTGCCAGTAGCCAAAGAACCTGTCATTGAGGTAAGGGAAGCTCGCAAGCCTTTTTCCTCTTTTAATTTTGAGCATGAAATTCAAAAGATCAGGATTCCCATCCCCATCTCTGAGCTAGTTAAAAATGAAGATTTTAAAAGGTCCCTCTCTAAGTTGCTACAGTCAGAGTCCCCTCAGCACCCCTCTGACTCCAGCCGTCATCTTAGGTCCCATGGTAGAAGATATAGACGATTCCTCTCCTCCCTTCTACACCTCCTTGAACATACATGATAAAGTGTTGCATAATTGTCTCATGGATTCAGGAGCTTCCCATAAACTTATGCCCAAGATAGTCATGGAAGAACTTGGATTAGAGGTGACTAAGGCCTATCATGATTTGTACTCTTTTGATTTGAGAAGGGTGCAATGTTTGGGAGTCATCAAGGACATGGTAGTTTCTTTGTTTCAGCTGCCCATGAAGAGTGTGGTCATGGACATTGTGGTAACTGACGTTCCCCCCAAGTTTGGCATGTTGTTGTCAAGATCTTGGATTAAGAGACTTGAGGGAACATTACAGATGGATCTCACATATGCCACCATTCTAGTTTTTGGAGGGGAACACAGGAGGTTGTACAGAGAAGCCTAGCTAGCCTATATTGTTAATGATGAAGCGAACCCCACTAATAACCCCATATTTTCTCTTCACATTGATTTAGGGTCTAGTTTATTACAAATCACTGAGACTCCTGAGGCCCCTGTACAGATCAGAAAACATCCCATTCTTAATCGGGAGATGCCTCCTCCAACCACCTCTGTTTGGAATATGTTCTTTGATGGAGCTTCCTCCAGTGTGGGTGCAGGTGCTAGAGTGGTATTCATATCACCATGTCAAGAAACTATATCTCTGTCATACAAGCTAGAATTCGAAATCACCAACAATGTGGCAGAGTATGAAGCTCTTGTTCTGGGTATAAGGGCTACAAAAGAAATGGGAATAAAGGAGATGGCTGTGTTTGGAGATGCATAATTGATCATCCAGCAGGTCAGAAATGTTTATCAAGCTAAGTATCCTCGACTCAAGAATTACAGGAATGAGGTATGGGACCTAGTTGATAATTTCTTCTTGGCTTTTAACATTTCTTTCATTCCAAGGGAGGAAAATGCTTCAGCCGACCTTTTAGCTGTCATAGCTAGTTTTCTTGAGGTTCCTAGGCTGCCTATTGTCAGATCTGATGTTGAAATAAAATATAGACCCTTTGTTCCGGACAATGTCAAGCATTGGAAGGTATTTGAAGATGATCTGGAAATCGAAAAATTTCTCCAATCTATTGATGATTTTTCTGCACTGCACATTGACGAAGATCCTGACATAGAAGGGGACCCCCACCCTGGGGTGTTTTTAAATAAAATCGCTAATCATCAGATTATTCAACTACCGAGCAATTACATCCCGAGGGGACTAGTCGCATTAGAAAGATTGTTCGATGGAAATGATGTGGCAGTGAAGGGTAGAATTTCAGGTGATGATGCTGACATAGATGAGTGCAACATTGGCACACCATAGGAGCCCAAGTTTGTCAAGTTGTCAAGAAGTTTGACCGGGGAACAGAGGAGTGAATATACTGAGTTGCTGAGAGAGTTTGTTGATGTGTTTGCATGGACCTACGAAGACCTCAAGACATATGACACATTGATCATCGAACACAAGATTCCAATAAAGGAAGAGGTTAAGCCGTTTAGGCATAAACTAAGGAAAATAAATCCCATGTTGTTTCCTGTCATGGAGAAAGAAGTGAAGAAGTTGTTAGAGGCCCACATCATCATCCCCTTAAGTTATTCCGAATGGGTGGCCAATTTGGTCTCGGTAAGAAAGAAAAGTGGAGAAGTCAGGCTTTGTGTCGATTTCAGGAACCTAAACAGGAGCTCAAAGAAAGATAATTATCCCCTGCCCAACATGGAACACATACTGCAGAGGGTAACCAGTGCGTCTAGGATATCCATGATTGATGGTTTCTATGGCTACAATTAGATATCAGTCATGCCCGAGGATAGAGAAAAGACAACCTTCACCACTCCTTGGGGCACATTCATGTATGCCAAAATGCCTTTCGGGTTGATGAATGTAGGAACAACATTTTAGCGAGCTATGGATATAGCCTTCATTGGGGAGAAGGATTAGTTTGTAGTGATCTATTTGGATGATATCACAGTCTTCTCCAGGATAGACAAGAAGCATTGTTGCCACTTGAAGAAGGTTTTCCTAAAGTGTCGCAGGTTCGACCTATCTTTAAACCCCAAGAAATCTTTATTTGCTATGAAGGAAGGGAAGTTATTAGGCCACATAGTATCAACAGAGGGAGTGAAGATCGATCCCAATAGGGTAGAAGCAATTCAGACCCTGTCACATCCTAGATCTAAGAAGGAGGTTTAGGCCTTTTTGGGGAAGATTAATTTTCTGAGGAGATTCGTCTCAAATTTTGCTTAGCTGGTGAGACACATCACAACCATGCTTAGGAAGGGAAATGAAGTGAAATGGACCGCTGAACCTAGGGAATATTTTGTCCAAATAAAAAGGGCATTGACTGAGGTGCCTATGCTTATCAGTCCTGACTATTCAAAAGATTTCCTGATTTTTTCCTTTGCTTCTTGTGATACAGTAGCAACAGTCTTGTTGCAAAAAAATGATCAAGGGCAAGAGAAACCTATTGCCTTCTACAACAAGGCATTGAGAGATGCAGAACTCTGGTATGAGATCATGGAAAAGCAGGCCTATGCATTGGTGAAAGCTCTCAAAGCTTTCAGAGTCTATGTCTTCCACTCAAAGATCACTGCATATGTTCCTTCGGCTTCTGTGAAGGACATTATTATACAGCTTGACATAGACAAAAGAAGAGGTAAGTGGATTTCCAAGATCCTAGAATTTGATCTGGAGATCAAGCCCACCAAGTTAATAAAGGGGTAAGGTTTGGCCAAGCTGCTAGCTGAGTCCAATTGCAAAACCTTGGGAATTAACTTCATCAATGAGCAAGTTGAGCCATCCAACAAGCATTTCCAGGGTACCTTGTCACTAGCATCATGCGCCTGGTACAAGGATATCTTGTATTTTTTGCAAGAATTGAAACCTCCTGATGGATTGGGAAAAAGTAAGGCCAGATCTTTGAAGCTCAAAGCAGATAGATATTGCCTCATTGAACAAGCCTTGTACTAGACGGACCCCCTAGGGGTATTTTTAAGATTTCTGGACCTGCAGCAAGCCTAGAAGGTTATGTTTGATTTCCATAGTGGTCTCTGTTGAGGTCATCACTTCTGGAAAACCACGGCTCATAAAATCCTTTGGGCTGGATACTACTAGCCCACTTTGTTCCTTGACGTCTGTAGAGAAATCAGAGCTTGCATCAAATGCCAAAAGTTCTCAGGAAAGAAGTAGCTCGAATCTATGCCATTAAAGCCTGTAGTAGTTTTGGTACCCTTTCAGTAGTGGGGATTGGACTTCATTGGAGAAATTCATCCTCCCTCAAGTGGCCAACATAGATGGATTCTGACTACGATAGACTATTTCACCAAATGGATAGAAGTTGTCCCCACCAGAAACACTTCTCACAAAGTGATTATCAATTTCCTGGAAGATATTGTAGCCAGATTTGGTTGCCCCAGCAGAATCGTCACTAATAACGCCGCCCCCTTTAGATCTGAGCCTCTAGTCAAGTTCTGTGAACAGTTTGAGATTTCACTGATTCACTCTACTCCCTATTATCCTCAAGGGAATGGACTAGTAGAGTCCTCTAATAAAAGTTTGATCAAGCTCATCAAGAAGCTACTGGATGAAAATAAAAGGGCCTGGGACTCAAAACTTAGATTTTCTCTATGGGCTGACTGAGTGACAACAAAGATGTCCCTAGGCATCTCGCCTTTCCAACTGGTTTACAGAATAGAGGTCGTTTTCCCTACTCAGCTTGCCTTATCTGTGGTGAAATTCCTCCAGGGCCTTGAAGGAGAACCTAACCACATGGTCAGAAGGATTCATCAGATGGTGCAAGTGTAGTAGATTAGAGAACAGGTCATGGACAGGGCCTATAATCACCAGCAGAAGATCAAGTAGGCTTTTGATAAGAAGGGCAAGAAGAAAGATTTCGAGTTGGGTGATCTGGTGCTCAAATGGGATGCACCCATGTAGGAAAGAGGAAATCACAGTAAGTTTGATGCCCTCTGGTTTGGACCTTTCAAGATCTCAGAAGTATTTTCAAACAACACTTATAGGTTGTAGGATCTGGAAGGCAAAGAAGTTTTTAATGGCCCAGTAAATGGGCATTTCTTGAAGAAGTGTTTTTTGTGAGCCGTAGTCGGCTCTTTTGTTTTGTACATATTGTTTTTGTTTTCATCTTAATAAATGACTCCAAAGCCCAACAGCAAGGCACTAAATCTTCAAAAGATTCCTTAGAGCATCACATGGATGACTCTATCCCCCATGGAGCCAAATGTTTGCGATATTTCTTGCAACGGGGGTTAAAATGCGAAGGAATGAGTTAAAAACCCACTTACCCTAAGTTTGGGATGTAAATGCATCCATGATTAAATTGAAACCAGATCTAGATGGTGAGGATTCACACACCCGGATCAATGGCACACATAGGATTCTGGAGCCCCCCCGCCTTTCTACCTTTAAGCGGAGGGGGGGGGTCCAGAATCGAGGACGCATCTCTCCAACGGCCGCGATTGGAGTGCCCGGATGAACGACACACAAGCAATCCGTACATCCTCTGTCTTTCTACCTTTAATCANCCCCTTCTTGTTGTGTCATGCTGCCATCTATTCTCCCCCTGACCGTGCGATGAGACTCGCTCCCTTTAGCCCCTTCCTCATCCCTTGACATCTGTCCATCTCCCATCTTCTGGTCCATGCGGTCCCTTTCCCATCTCATCATCCACTCACCTCCTGCCATGTGTCCTGCTCCTTTCCACGTCACCACTCTCGTTATGCACCCCATCTCTTGCGTTGGCCTCCACACCTATTATCAGGCTGTTCAACTAATCTAGGTGGTAGCACGAAAGGCCTTTCACATCGCAAAAGTGTCGAGTTGGTCATTCCATCCTCAATCCCAATGAAGCAGTTATTGAAGTAGTTGGTGGTGGTTAGACATCACCTCGGCCATAATGGGAAAGTCTGGCAATGGATTAAAAGCACGTCGATTCGCCCATGAAACTATCAGAAGCTCAATTGCGTCTGCCATAGGTTGCACAGTCATTCAGAGATTGCAAGTGCAGATTATCAGAAGCCATGCAGACACAAATATTTTAATGCAATGTCTCGATTTTGTTGTTGTTGTTGTTTTGAGTATATGAAGGCGTTTTCACCATTTTTGTAGCTATCGATGGTAAAGAAAAGCTCCTGACTGTAAAGTTTCAACAACCATTCTAGTTTCCTGGTTGTGCATCTGTATCTAAGATTTCTTGTTTTATGACAAACAGTTTTCCTACTCCGTCTATTCTTTCGTCTCATACCAGAGAGTTCATGACCGAATGATTCGCATGAATTGTTGCAGTTATGTTATGATAAAGGATTTGTTGTTACATTATTGTATTCTCTGGTCTTCTGTGTTTGAATGTAAGAGGGTCTTGCGTTTGGATGCTTTCTTCTCAAGTCTGTTAGAGACCTAATGCTCATGATAGACCTTTTCACTCTTCTCATACAAGTCTTCCCCCTACTCATCCTTATTACAACTCACTATTTGAAGTTTATCTAAGACCTCATTTGCCCATCCATGCCTGGCCTATTTTCAGAGTTGAGACAACATTGTCTTGAGTTTCATTCCATTTGATCATCCATGTATAAAAAAATCATGACATTAAACTGATGGGTGTCAGGCTATGCTCCTGCTGCAATCCAGGAGTGACTTCTGACGCTAACACTGCACACATCACTTGCACTGTCTGTTCTTCTTCCTTTTATGATCTATGTGCCATACCCATTCACTGCACAGATCCTCTTCTATTCAATTCAGCTGCTGCACTCTCCTTCTTCTTCACACATGAATCACCTTCACCAGCTACAACCAGAACAAACTCCAATAGCAACAACAACCCTTCTCTTCTCTGTACCATGTATATATAGCTTCTATGCATCTTGTGCATACAATATTCACCATTCCTCTACATGCTCATACCACCCCAATCTCCTCCACCTCTTGAGTGCTCTACGTGATCATCATCGTAACTCTTCATCTTCTCTGGCTGTTTTCCCACGCATTCAACATCACTGGATGTTATGCTAAGATTCCTCATCCTCTCTGGCAGTTGAGACTCTTCGTCTTCTCTATGATAGTCGAGCTCACCTTCTCTACCTTAGTTACAGGCTTCCACGCTCATACATCTATCAATCCCTTCTAAGAATAGTATTCCTTCACTTGGATGAAGCTTGGAGACTCTTCTTCTCCTCTAGCGATCACACAGGGGTCTCTTTGAATTCTCTAGCAGATGCCATCAATGGTTTCTAGTAGTTTCACTGTGTCATGCATCAGTAGCCCTCTGATCAACACTTGATCTGATAATTCATATTACATCGCGATTTCACATATCGCGATATCGGGATTCCTGATGTCAATAATTTTTGACATGTCCAACTCTTGATCCTCGATGCCTCTCCATTGACTGGAATCAACGGTCCAGATCAAAGCTTGATCTGATGGCTCAGATTGCATCGTGATTTCACATATCGCGAAATCAGGATTCCTGATGTCGATAATCTTTGACATGTCCAACTCTCGATCCTCGAAACCTCGACAAGGAATGGAATCAACGGTCCAGATTCAGCCTTAATGTAATGGCTCAGATTACATCATGATTTCACATATCACGATATCAGGATTCCTGATGTCAATAATCTTTGACATGTCCAACTCTCGATCCCTGAAACTTCGATAGGGAGTCGGGTCAACGGTCCACATAACCCTCTAAGATGGACGGTCCTCCTACTTTTGGGATTTGTGAGCCCTCTACTCCTGGCACTTTTAAAGATCGTGCAGGTTTTCCTTGATCTAATGGTGGTCGGACCCTGCGCTCAGATCTGATGCCTGAGATCTATTCTCCTCTTTAGTGCCCTCTTCTTGTCTTTATTTAGATATGATGGCCCTCATGCTATCAGGATTTGTGAGCCCTCTACCCCTTGCACTTTAAATAACATGCAGGTTCTCCTCGATCCAACGGTGGTCGGACCCTGCGCTTAGATCTAATGCCCGATATCTATTCTCCATATATGTGTGCTCCTCTTATCTTCATTGAGATCTGACGGTCATCGGGAATTTGGGATGGGATCCAATGATCACCAATGCTTCTCCTCCAATCTTACATTGTTCCTGTTTGTCCATCGATGCACACTCTGATCCTACCATCTTCACTATTGTACTTTCCATCAATGACAAGCATACGCTACCTATTAAACATTTTCCAACAATCTCCCCCTTTGGCATTGATGGAAACTAAGGCACCCGAATTCTTTTCTCCCCCTTTGACATCAATTTCAAAGAAGAGACATGCTCCCCCTGAGCTATTGCAGTAATTTTAGGAGGCATTAGATATTCAAACAATGAAAAACTCCCCCTAAAAGGATGGACTTTTTAGGTGTGAAACGAAATGACACCCAGCTTCTGTCTGAGATATTCAAACGGTGTCTTGGCTAGGGGCTTAGTAAAGATGTCTGCAATTTGTTCTATAGTGGGAATGTAATGGAACTGAACAATCTTATTGGTGACCTGCTCTCTTAGAAAATGATATTTTATGGGAATATGTTTTGTCTTGGAGTGGAGGACATAATTTTTAGACACACTGATGGCACTTGTGTTATCACAATGAATTGGGATCGGTGTAGTATATTTTACCTTTAAGTCTGCAAGTGTCTGAATCATCCATAATACCTATGTGCAACAGGTAGCAGCAGCAATGTACTATGCCTCTATGGTTGATAAAGAAATGGAACCTTCCTTTTTACTAATCCAGGCTACTAAGGAGTTACCCAAGAAGAATGCTCCTCCACTGGTGCTTTTTCTCTCATCAACACAATTTGCCCAATCTGCATCTGAATAAGAAGTCAACTGAAGACTTTGATTTCTGGGATACCACAAACCATAAGTCATTGTTTCTTTTAAGTACCTGAATATCCTTTTGACAGCTTGCAAATGACTTTGTTTAGGTACAACCTGATATCTTCCTACCATTCCTATAACATGCATTATGTCTGGGCGAGATGCGGTGATGTACAACAGGCTTCCTATCATTGATCGATATGAGATTTGATCAACATCAGATGAATCATCATCCTTGCTTAATTTACATCCAGTTACCATAGGTGTACCCACAGGTTTAGAATCTTCCATTTGAAACCATTTCAGCATTTCTCTTAAATATTTTCCTTGAGAAATGAAAATCCCATTGGGTCTTTGAGTAATTTGCAGACCAAGAAAAAATGATAGCTCTCCTATCATAGACATTTCAAATTCAGACTCCATGGTAGAAGCAAACCATTGTACCAGTGAATCCTTATTACATCCAGAGATGATGTCATCTACATAGACTAGTACAATGAGAAAATCATTATCCTTTGTCTTAATATATAGACTGTTGTCAGCTGTTCCTCTCTTGAACCCTTTGTCTTTGAGATACGTATCCAGTCTGTGATACCAGGCTCGAGGGGCTTGTTTCGAACCATATAAATCTTTCTTCAACTTGCATACTAAGTCAGGGTTATCAGACAATTTGAAACCCTTTGGTTGTTCCATATAGACTTCTTCACTTAAATATCCATTGAGAAAGGCTGACTTGACATCCATTTGGTAGACTTTAAACCTTTTATGACAAGCATAGGCAAAAAACATTCTGATAGGTTCTAATCTTGCTACGGGCACAAATGTTTCATCAAAATACAGTCCTTCTATCTGAGCATATCCTTTACAGACTAAACTCACTTTGTTCCTAATAACTTGTCCTTCCTCATTCAACTTATTCTTAAAGATCCATTTGGAGTCAATGATGTTTTTACCTTTGGGTCTTTGAACCATATCCCATGTATTGTTTTTCTCAATCTGATCAAGTTCTTCATTCATTGCTTTAACCCAGTGATCATCTGTGTTGGATTCATTAAAATTCTTGGGTTCCAGCATGGATATGAGAACTATATGAGATTGTTCAGTGGTTTTGATTAGCTTTCTCCTGGTTTGTACCCCTTTGTCTTTTTCTCCAATTATCTGACTTGCAGGATGATTCTTTTGAATGATTATGGAGGAGGAATTTGTAGTTGACTGCTGATTTGAGTCTGTCTGAGTGTCTGAGTC
>ML818224.1:180842-206630 GCA_009831015.1 Picea engelmannii
TTTTCATCCTTTACCTTCTCATTACCCTCATAACTGTTAATGAGTTTGTCCCACATTTCTTTGGCAGTTCCTAGGTGCATAACTTTTACGAATTCGGCTTCTGCAAGCCCACTCAAGATAGCATTCATAGCCTTAGTGTTGAAGATAAATTCTAGTTTGTCATCCTTATTAGCTAGCACAATTGGCTTTACATACCCAGTATCTACCACTATTGTTGGGAAATAATACCCTGCAGACTAACAAGCTAGGGATGAACTTGCATGCAGATAATGACCCTAAAGAAATCACTTTTAACCTATCACCCCAAACTCAAAACCCCTTTTTCACATGGAAACATAGAAAGAACCTACTAACCTTTTTACTGATGGTTGGTGTAGATCCTTCGTTGCACTTTGCCTGCTTGCTTGTGATGCTCCTTCCAAAGACAATCCTGCAATCAAGACAAAACACTACGCATGCATGATATTCTTCTACTTGAGGGTTAGAGATTAAGCATAAATCGAATAAAACATATATAAGTCATGCATTGGGATGGGAAAAGTATTCTTTATTGATCTCAAGATGAATCAACTTACAATAATGATAGAGATCGACCACCGCTCCTCGATCCTGATCCTGGGTTCCTCCTCTTCTTTGTCCTCCAACTACTTTGCTTAAATTCTCCTTAGGCTTGAGGAAAGGATAAAGTGTTGGGACAAATGGATTCGGAAATTGGGCAGAGTTTCTTTGCTATCTTTTTTCTCCTTCAAATAGTACCCCTACCCCTTCTTTTATAGGCTAGAAGGAGCTAGGGTTTTGGATGAAATCTTGGCCATGCATGGCTAGGAGTTTCAGTTAACTGACCCAAATCTTTTTGTCCCATCAAAAAATTTCCTGTTTTTGTGCTTTGTTAGGTAAACGTGGGTTGTAGTGGGCCAACCAGTGTTCCAACGCGTGCAGTAGTAGGCCTTCCAGCATTCCAACGCGTGCAATAGAGGGTTAGGGCGTGTGCCACTTGATTTAAGAGGATTGTTAAGAGTTTATTCAGCATGGCTTTGGCAAGGAAGGGATATGAGTTGGCCTGATGCTAGGTAAGCATGTGTGGTGCAATTTAGGGTTATAACAAATGCCCCCTAATGTATGAGGTCAGAAGAGCATCTGATGGCCTAAATAAATTACCAATCTTTACCAATCTGTACTGATATGCTAAATGAGTGAGCCCAGGAATCAAGAATCAGGAGGTGCCATCTGCAAAAAATATCAAATGTCTCACCGAGGCGAGCATACCCATGCTCTGAATAAAAAAGAACCATGGCTACCAATCAAATACACTGTAGATCCATGTCAAATAACTATGAAGAGTAGCCGCGAATAATACACAACGGAGCTACATCTCGAAATCAGAAAGATATACATATAAAGTATCCATCTCCCAGAAGTTGATTCGACCTGATGGTTGTACTTCAGAGCTCGAGAAACAACTTCAAAATATTCTAAACTCGGTTAGGAGTGTAATATGAGTATACGACTGCACTACCCAGAGGTCTTCGATGGCTCATCGATTATGGACTTGATAATCTAGATGATCGGACTGAAGGCTTCAGTGATTTCGAACAAAGACTTGATTGGATGTTCAGGATGGTCGGGTATGCAGACAAGAGATATATTGCAAAGGGGTTGACTCAGGCTTAGTAACAAACTTCCCTTGGACAATAACACGACAAGTGATAAGACTCAGGCATCATATCTGTTAATCAAAAGTCTACGAAGCAGGAGGCAATGCAAACTCTCCATATGTTTGGAAGAGTAACCAAACGGTGGAGGACACAACTCAATATAGCAAGAAAAGCTTCCTAAGTTTGTACTATATCCCAAAGTCTGATGAATCAAATGGATAGATGTGCTTTATCCAAGGGCGACTCATGATGCTACCAATAAAGAAAAAACTTTTCCCATCCTCTTTTTGGGGTATATTTGATTTTTTTTTGTTCTTTTTGATGATCTTGAAAAAGAATAAAAGAATATCATGTTACGATGGAGGAACGAGTACAACAAACATACAAGCTCAAGGCACAAGGACAAGACTGATGTTCTAGGGAAATGATACTCGGGAAAAATCCTCCTGTGGCCAAAGGTGTTAAGACAAAAAGGCAACCTGTTACTAGGCTGATGGGTAAAGGATGAAAATGTGGTTGATAGAACACACAATGGTAACATCCTTCAATGTAAGTTTGACGAGCCCAAAGAAGGGAAGCTCGGTGGTTTTTCATATTTAGAGAGTCTGAAAAAGAATAAAAGGAAACTCCATTGGGGTGCCTTTTTCGTCAATAGTCTAGTCGGTTCTAAAAAGGGATAAACTAGCACCGATTAGACATCAATTCAAAACCATTTTAATGAGTGTGAAAAGGACACGATCACTCGGCTATTTTTTCAATTTTAAGGAGTCTGAAAAAAGATTAACTATGGACTCCATCAGGAATGTTCTTCTGGACCATTTTAACGAGTGTGAAAGAATAAGGTCACTCGACAATCTTTTCAATTTTAGGGAGTCTGAAAAGAGCTTAACTATGGACTCCAGGGGGGTTTCTTTTTCGTAAATTTAGTCCCTCAGGCCCGAAAAAGGAATAAAATCTTACCTGAGGATACTCTTCTAAAGAATTGGAATTCAATAGAGTATACCTTTGTTCGTACAGTTGACCATCCAGAACGAAAAAGGGGTAAACTACCACCGGACAGACGTGACTTCAAATTTCAGTTTAACGAGCGTGAAAGATCACAAGATTGCTCGACAATATTTTCATGTTTAGAGGGTCTGAAAAGGGCTTAAAAGGAGACTCGTTATGTTTTGGGAGTTCGGAGGGTAAGACAAAGAGTGAAAAAGACTCATGCGAATGAGGCTCAAACTCATATTCAGGAAAGACTATACGAACTCCCGAGCCTACAATGTTATTAGAAATGGCATGGACACCATAATGCAACCAGGAACTACCTAGGGCATCCATGTTTTGGCAAGATCTACCACCAAGTTGCAACACTTCTAGAGCAGATATGACGGTTCCATGTCACAACCGGATGGGATCGATTCTATATCGTAAGAACAAAAGGCAACGAGATGCAACAGTTGGGATGAGATCCTATCCTATATGCTCAAGTTGATTTTTGAAAAAAAAAATTATGGACCGTCCATATATATATATATTTTTTTATTTTTTGAAACCCAATGAAAATTATCCCAAAACCTGATCAAATCCTTCCCATATAACTCCTGGATCACTCTAAATGGTTTTTGGTATAAAGAAACTGATAAAGGGGCCCAAAAAAGTGACAAAAAGAGGACAAAAGTCTATAAATAGAAGCTGGGAGCTCATTATCACCATTGCTAATTTGGAAATTGACTCTGAAGCCAAAAGACCCCCTTTGCCAAAGATCGTGATTCCGGGAGCTACAGTGGACGAAACGGACTTCTGCTTGGACCAAGTAAGTACAAACTCCCTTATCTTGTAATTCAAAACTTAATTTATGGCATTTAAGTTTGTTTTGGGGGTGGCCGTCAACCTCAAATAGGTCGGCCCTAGGAAAACGCAGGCTGTCCAGGGACAGCCCGCGGGTACCCGCGACTATCACCTCGACAGCCGGCGGGTGCCCCCCGCACGATGGAAAATTTGATTGAACCAAGAATTAACTCCCCCTTTTTTTCCTTGTAGTTTTGGCAGGATGTATGTTCAGTGGAGGGAGAGGGAGCACAAGGCCGCCAATGAGTTAGTGGTTGTAAACCCAAACGTTATGGCCATACTGACGTAGTGTGGCTTAGTAAAATTCTTTTTGTGTCTGTTTATGCACACACAACCAAGGCTATTGAATGCCCTGGTTAACTATTGGCACCCTGATGCAGAGGCATTCATGATAGAGGGGAAATCCTTGGTGCCCACCACCGAGGATATTTACTTTTTGATGGGCCTCTTGAGGAGAGGGGAACCCGTCAACTTTCATACTTTTCCTGCGAGGCCGAGCAAAGTCTCGGAGTTGATAGAGGAATATTGCGAGGCTGGGACCAATCATAGGAATTCCTCAATACCTGTTGGTAGTATTACCAGCCTCTCCCTTCAGACTATCTTATCGCTCATTGGGCGAATTACTGGCTCCGCAGTCGTGCATCAGGCCTCACATGCACAGATGAATTGTGCAATCCAGTGCATGAATGCACAAATTTTTGATTGGAGTACCACACTACTTGCAAGCATGACAGGTCAGTTGACATCTTGCAGACAGCGGACACACAGGAACTTCGGGTTTGGGACCATCCTGTGTTCGTTTTTCTTTGAGAGAGTTCCATGTTTTAGTCCTCGGCTGACAGTACGAGGACATCTGGCTACTTTCCCCACAGTATGCAGATGGGCAGCATTGTTGTCGCGACAGGGTGGCGGAAGGACCATAGAGGCCTTCAACGATGACTTTTTTTCTTGGCTGTCACGATAGATCCCAGCTATTGAGGATTACCCATATGCAGGGATCGATTTTTCCAGAGATCCAGCGATACCAATGCCTCCTGGTGAGGAGCGAGGGGAGATGGGTAAGTCTCCACCTGTACAGTTTTTTTGTTTGCATATGTAATTTTTAGTGTCTTTTTGGTATATATATCATGTTTTTGTATAACAGAGTTTTTTGATGGGTGAACATTGTATTGCATGCAGATGTGGGACCCGTGCGACCTGCCGATTATGCACGGAACAGGTGCCACCCATGGCCAGAGGTTGTAGCTGCCGCCGCCGGGGGAGAAACAGTGGCAGGGAACCTCCCAGTAGGAGAGGCTGAGAGAGTTCTTAGGCAGATTGAACAGAACTTCACTATGCTCACTCGCACAGTTCCCATGGCAGAGATAGAGGACTTGCCACTCTCCTTGCAGACTCATATTATGGGGGTACCTCGGACATGGGTCCGATTGTTTAGGCATTTGGGTCAGGTTGTATTTGAGTATAACAGGGCCCATAGGCCCTGAACAGACTTGTAGACTTTTATGTGCCACGAGCACCAATATGTATATATTTTTTGAGGGTATAAGCCCCAGTGACTCGTTATGGTTCCCACTTTTTGAGGCGCTTGCGCCCATCTATGTACTCTGAGGATTTTATGATGTTTATATATGGTTTTTATCTCTTTTTGTGTCTTATGGATTATGTGTACAAAAATGTATTTGCATGTGTATGATCATGATCTTTATATGTGTGAGCAAGATGCCAATCTAAAATGTGATTAGCTAGAGTATCCGTGACTTGATATAGACTCCTAGGAACATGAAAATATGTAATATAATCAAAGTTGTGTTCCAAGAGACGTACCCTAAGGAATTTCCAGTGTAAAGTTGGGTCATGCACCCGGTATATTCTGTTTAGCTATGACACAACCAATTGAGCGTCTAGATAGACCCGGAGATGAGAGATACCCAACGACAATGCGTCACAAAGAAACTCAATAACTGTACTATACTCGGCAACATTATTTGTGGTGTCACCTAAGCATATACCTCCGGAAGATAACAACTGAACCTGTGGTGTAAAGATTACCCAAGCTACGGAGGCAA
Source organism: Picea engelmannii (assembly GCA_009831015.1). Lineage (NCBI taxonomy): Eukaryota > Viridiplantae > Streptophyta > Pinopsida > Pinales > Pinaceae > Picea > Picea engelmannii. The sequence goes on from ML818224.1 coordinate 186,400, forward strand.
GCCTCTACGTGTGGCGACTAGCACCGTCTGCATACCCAACGAACACCTCGGACTCACTTGACATCTTCCATATCGATGAAAGATAACATCAATGACACATCCATAACACGTTTTAAATAAAATGTGAAAAAGTAATAGTACAAAGACTATACATATGTTACAAAAAGTTACCCACAGTGACCATTCTATGAGTAATACTTCTTGAGGTAGAGCCCATTTCTAGGCTCCGCTAAAGCATTCCCTTCAAAATAGACCAAATGATAAGCACCCTTTTTTAAAACCTCCTTAATAATGAAGGGTTCGAACCACATGGGTTTAAACTTTCCTGCCCCCAGGGGGTCCTTATCTTGGTCATAAACCAGGACAAGGTTTCCTTCAGAGAAAACCCGAGGACAAACGGACCTATCATATTGAAACTTGACCTTATGTTTATGAGCCTCATTAGCCAGGGCTGCATCACGATGTTGTTCATCAAGCTGCTCAAGGTGTACTAACCGTTCTTCAAGCGGAGAAGTGTCTGGCAATAACTGTACTGCCAATTTCAGAGATGGAATTTGACATTCGATGGGCAAGACTGCCTCCATCCTGTAAACGAGTTGGAAAGGTGAAAAACTAGTTGCAGTCTTAACTGAGGTTCGATAAGCCCATAATGCCGAGTATAACATCAAATGCCAATTCGACTTGGCTAAGTTGATATTTCGTTGTAGAATTGTCTTAAGAGTTTTGTTTACAGCTTCCACCTGTCCATTGGCTTGGGGATAGTAAGGCGAGGAATGTTCTTTCCATAACCCAAGATTTGATGTTAACTCAGACATCATTTGGTTCTAAAAGTGACTTCCATGGTCAGTGACAATCTCTCTCGGGATGCTGAACCATGCTATAATCTGGTTAAATAAGAAGAGAGTTGCAGTCTCTCCATCATCTTTGAACGTCGACATAGCTTCGACCCACTTAGTGATGTAGTCGACAACGACAATGATATAGCAGTGCCCCCTTGCTGATGGGGGGTTGCATGTAGTGTAGTCAATCCCCCACTTATTGAAGGGACCGACGGTGATGATAGGAAACATGGGAGCTGGATGTGCCCTCACCTTCCATGAGAATATTTGGCACGGATGGCACTTCTTGACCGCCTCGATACAATCTTTCATAATTGTGGGCCAGAAGTAACCTGCTCGTAAGATCTTTTGTGTTGTTGCCAACCCGGACAAGTGACCACCATAGGCTCCTATATGAAAATCGTTGAGGACTATGACGGCCTCCTCATGGGTGAGACATTGGCGCAAGATGCAGTCTACAACTCTCTGATACAACGTATCATTGAGTATGAGATAGTTCGTGGCCTGATGGCATATCCGCCGATGCTCATCACGAGAAGTAGAGGTGGGGCACTTCAAAGTCTAGAGATATATCAGTATATCTCTATACTAGGGGTCTGAAGATTCAATCAAAAACATATCCCCTCGGATAGGCGATTCCTTAGGCACAACGTCACCTGACTCAACCGGAAGCTCCGAGATAAGTTCTGCGAAGAACAATGACTTTTTGGACTTGGCTGAAATGAAGTCTAAGTGAAATTATTAGAGGATTACCATCCATATACTGATTTTTCCATCGATAACTCGTCGTGTCAACATGTACTGGAATGGATTCATGACGGCAACGACAGTGGTCTTGCGAAACATAACATAGTGACGGAACTATTGAACAACATGAACTGTTGCCAACGCAAGTTTTTCGAGATGGGTATAATTAAGTTTCGGTCCTATGAGGCCTTGGCTCAGGTAATAGATCACGTATTCAGAAAATGAATCGTCCTCCTGAACTAAAACCATGCCTATGGTTGACTCTACGGAAGCCAGATATAATAAGAAGTCTTTGTTATAATTAGGTGGCCGTAGCAGAGGTGCGGTAATGAGAGCATGTTTTAATGCATCGAAAGAGCATTGAGCTGCTTCATCCCAGAAAAAGGGAACATTTTTCTTCAGTAAACGCATAAAGCCCTTGGTAATTTCGGCATAGTTGGCAATGAAGCATCGTAAGAAGTTCTCCTTGCCTTGAATACTTTGAAGTTGTAAGATTGTGCATGGGGGGGGAAACTGGACTATTGCCTCCACCTTCAGAGGATCGACCATGATCCCTGTTGTTGAAACAATGAAACCTAACAAACGTCCTGACATGACATAAAAGCTGCACTTGTTGGGATTCAAGCGAATCCTGAAGTAGCGACAGTGTTCGAAGATTAGTCGAAGGTCTGTAGGATGATCTTTTTGCTTGCGAGACTGTGATGCTAAATCATTTAGATAGGCCTCAACTATATGCTTGAGGTCATGAAACGCAAAAGACATGGCCCGTTGGAAAGTGGCTCCAGTGTTCTTGAGGCCAAAAGGCATCTTACGATAGACGAATGCACCCCATGGAAAAATGAATGTTGTTTTTTGTTGGTCCTCAGGTTTGATTTGGATTTGATTATATCCTGAGAAACCATCCATGAACGAAAAGGCTTCACAACTGGCGCATTCATCAATGATCTGGTCAATGAATGGGGTTGGATAATTATCTTTTGGACATGCCTTGTTCAAATCACAGAAATCGGTACATACACGAATCGTGCCTTGTTTTTTATCGATCGACACGGGATTTGACACCCATTGAGTCAAATGGATAGGGTAAATGAACCCTGCCTTGAGCAATTTCTCAACCTCAGCCTTAATGGTTGTTGCTTTCCTAGGATTAACTACACGAAGTTTCTGTCGAACAGGCTTAGCATCAGGATACATTGTGATTTCATGTTCAACTATTTTTGGATCGATGCCTGGCATTTCCTCATAAGACCAAGCAAAAACATCATGGAATTCTTTGAAAAGATCCGTGTAAATCTGAATCTCTTCGGGGGAGAAATCTGCTCCGATGAAGACATTCTCCACGATGCCAGGGTTTCGGGAGATGTTGATAGGTATCGTGGCAGTGATAGTCACCATATTTCCCTCAGCATAAATTTCCTGAGTAGCTAAGAGGTTAATGGGACATGGCTGATCTCCCATCATGGTGACAGTGAATTCTCCTGCCTCGATTTGGCTTAATTCTGGGAGGAAATATGATCTATGATGAAGATCATCCCAAGGTTTGTCCGGACCAGTCATTGCTTCGATTACTGCTTCATCATAAGGCAAGACTAAATCTAACGAATCAGTATTGGCAAGAGAACCCTGAGCCCAGATAGGCTCAAAAGGTGGATCCAACTCTTGTGCAGGAGTCGGATCAGGAGTAGTTGAAGCTTGTTGGACCAAAGAGTATGCTACTTCAGTGGCCGACAAGCACGTAGACATGCTAGCATGCCCCATCACATCCATCGTGGCTGATGGGGAAGGAAGAATCCATGGATCCTGAAAGTAAGTCGTGCGGAACGACGAGACGTGAAAAATATCAGCCTTGTGGTGAGTCGATATAAAATTGACTTCGCCATGAGGAGGTGGGTAATCAAAAGTACCCATCAAAGATGGGCACAAGCCAACTCCTACGTTGATGACACTGGATTGAGGATTATCAATCATGGGAACCGTGGATGCCCCCAAAGCTAGGTCAGGTATAGAGAAGGACAATTGATCGATGGTCACTATCCGACCCTCGTGTGAAAACAACAAGACTTGGAAAACTGTAGCAACCACCGCTTGCATAGCATAAGTCCAACTACGACCTAACAAGAGATTGTAGTCGAGGGGGGCATCGACTACCTCTACTTCGACGCACACGGTCTTCCCTCCTAACTGCACAGGGAAAGAAGGAATGATGCCATGTGGTCGGAAAGAACGACCATCGAATGCAGTGAGGAGAGTAGGTGATGGAGACAACTCGGGCTGACCAATAGCTTTCCAACATGCTAATGACATAACGCAAGTCGAAGCACCCTCGTCGACCACCGTGTGGAAGATATTCCATGTAAAAATTTTCGTGGGATGAGCCACTACTATCTGAAATGCGACATGGTAAGGTAGACGAGGTTTCAAGTCAGTCGTAGCCAAAGTGATGGTACCCGGGCTACAAGTCTCAGTAGAGCCTAAAGCAGTCAACAAGGCTTTCCTCTGAGCAAGGCAACTTTGGAGGACCTCCAAAGTGGACATAGCAAAAGGGGTTTGGGATAAATCTTCCACCATAGAGTAATTCTGGGCGGCCCTTGCATTTGGATTGTGAGAAGCTTTCTTAAATGCACCCTTTGGAATGCGTGTCATCATTTCTCCCAACGTATTCTCTATCTGTAGAGGAAGAGAAGGGATCTCAGCTTCTTTACCCTTCTCAGAGGTGCTTGGTTTACTATACTCATGTTCTCTAGTCGTTATTAAAGCATCACCCCTAACCATGTATACGTTTGCGGACGAGGAATTGTTAGGAGGAGGGCAGGTTTTTGAACTTCCCCCATCCGCACTTGCAGAAGCTTGAGCTAAATTTTGCCCATGCTTAAAGGGATGAGTCAACACAGCTTGTTGTTGCTATGTGACAAACTTCTGGGCCTCTGCAAGTCGAGGACATAGATGGGTCGGGTGGTTTTCCGCACACAAGTTACATGGATACCTCGCCTTTCATTTTTCCATTGTGCCCTCGCCAGCATTATCGGTGGGTTTTTTCTCCCCCTTACCCTTCTTTCGTTGTTTTTTCTTCCCTTCAGGCTACTGGTTGGCCTTCAGGGTAGTCGTCTATATGAAGTGTACTTCCGATGTTTGGGTAGGAGGAGCAGCCACAATAGTATTCTAGCTGGCCACTGAGTGTTGGATAGATAATTGTTGCAATTGTTTTGTCAATTGCTCAGCGGGCTTGGTTTGTGATGAACCAACAATACCATCGGCATGTGGTCCAACTCTCTGTCTAGTTTTATCTAGTATTGATCGTGGCGCATCCAGTAGGATGTTGTATAATAAACCAAACTGAGAATATATAAGCTCAAACTATTGAGCCCTCATGATGGCATCTTCCTCGGAGAAAACCCCAAAAGTTGCAACGTCTTTAGATAATTGAGGAACTAAATACTTAAGGAACCACTCAAGTAGGAATTCTGGTGGAACTGACACTTTGATTAGACTCTTTCGGCGTTGCCACTCTCAGATATGGTCAGAGATATGGTCTGTTGTCATCTGTTCGAAATTAGCAAGCAACTTGGTGCCCGCGTCGTATCTCATAGGTAACTGGAAATGGTTAAGGAAGGCCATAGCCAGTTCACCAAAAGAAGAATATCATGAACGATCAAGCTCTATGTACCATTCCACGGCACTCCCAATAAGAGTGCGTTGAAACAATCACAACTGGACAGAGTCATCTTTCAGTGAGTTAGATGAACACCAAAGATGGAAAGTAGTCACGTGATCACCTGGATCTTCGTTAGTCTTGGCCTCGAAATTTGGAATGTCCGAAGGCAACTTCATCGGCATAGGAGGCCAATGTGGATTGTGATAGATAGGATCATTTAAAAACCATGTCAAATATGGAAAGTGTAACGTCACCAAGAATGGTAGTTTGGGTTGCTACTGATAGCCTAGAAAAAAGGGTCCTGGAGTTTGACTGGCACCAGGTTGCCAGGAAAAGTTTGGCTGCTGGCCTGGATTTTGGTAGAAACCATGGCCCTGACCAGCGTAAGGATTTTTCACTTGAGGAGACATCATTGGCTGATTCCCCATGAAGGACATAGGATGTTGGGCATTCATCGTGTTTGATGGACTTTGGGAAGGATTACCCCATGCCGGTCTTGCCAAGAGAAGCATAGAAGTTTGTCCGGGGTTCCATTGACTATGGAAATAATTACCCTAGAAAAACATTCCAGAGGAAGGAACGAATCCTTGTCCTGAGTTCCAAGGTCTTGGTATATGTGCCCCCAACGCAGGAATAATACCCTGCACCAGAGTAGACTATCCAAAAATGGGTGTGCTCCCAGATGGGAAAGCAGTGGATGCGAAAGTGTTATTACCAAACATCCCATTCCAAACAAACGATGACGAACCTACTGGCTAAGTTTGCGCAGGTGTTCCTTGAATCCCAACTCCAAATGAACTTGTGTGTGTAGGCTGCCCGGTGGACTGCTGATGCAGACCACCAAGCGAAGGGGACGAAGGGGAGATATGACCCCCAGCGTAAGGAAAAGCATTGAAAGGGACAGGAATGCCGCCAAGTTGACCTTGCAGAGGAGCGTTAGAGCTCCCTGCCCCCAGACCCAAAGTCTGTAAAGTGGAGTAAGTGAGTGCAGGACTGGTACCTGAACTAGGCATACCGTATGAAAACGAAGGGCCTGTCGCACTAGGTGTGAAGGGAGGTGTGGCCGCCGCAATAGATCAGGACGGACCACTATGTGACGTAGTTTCATTCGAGACCGTAGTGGCTCAAACTAACGATGACAAGTTAGGAGATGCTTCTCTTGTGGTGACAACGATGATGGGAATAGAGGAATTCCCAGAGGAAGTAACAGTGTTTGTTTCCATATCTGTGTGAGGCACTGACAGGCTTTCATAAAATTGAATTGGCACAATAACTTGCGGCCAAGTATCAGTGGTTGGGGTTTCAACCGAAACAAGATTGGTGATTCATTCCTCTGGGAGTTGTTCGGTCTCAATGGTTTGAAACCTGGTTTCTTCGAAAGACCCTTGTTGGTCTAGTCTCCGCCTTAATGGTGGCGGGGGTGGATCCAGTATAACCAGCGGCAGGCCCAGAATCCTTCGTGACAGGTGGAGCTCTGAATCCTCCACTATGTGAGAATATCCACAACACACTAAGGTATTCTACACATGCAAACAGTAACACTCACTAAAATAAATCCCCTAAGAGATAAATCAAGCAAACACTAAACTAGTTGGAAGAACAGTTACAACAACCAACACTAGAGAAACTTACTGGTGCAAGTGCAACTCAAAAAATAAAGCACCCTCTGGGTATACTCTACAAAGCGTGGCCCAATGTCTATCCTAGGTACCGCAGTATACCCCCGCAGTCACCTGTGTATGTCCCTAGAAAAGATTGGCAACTAGTTTGCCAGCCCGTGAATAGTCACCAGGCGGGTACAGTCAATAGTCGGGTAGACCACAATGAGTAGGGTATCAAGCCCGAAACCTGTCAAGGGTATCGAGAGAAAATGGTTTGGAAGAAAACTGAGGACCTCGAATGGATTCGAGACCCACTAAGCCTCGTGGAAAATGCAAACGACGGAATCCCTTAACAAATCCTTGATATGTGTTCTCCACTATGCTCGGTCCAGCTTTGGAGGGGTTATCTCCGCTACCTTTCCTTACACGACCTCGTGTTTAGCCCCTATGTTAGAGGGGGGTCCCAGATAACTTTCACACAACTGGACTTCTACACTCCCTATTGACAGACTCCAACGTTTGGTTTGAGTGGCCTTGGAGAATTTACTCTCCAACCTATCCCAAGGCCCTAGTCCTGAGCTAGTGTATGAACCCTACAAACAAAAGAGTCTAATAGATTTTAACTTAGTGTTTCTTTTAATGGGATTTTATACGTCACAAGGTATGAAAGTGAAACTGATGGTGTGTAAAGACTCAAAGCAAAAATAATAAGAAATGCTTGGAAACAAAAACTTTTACAAAAAATGCAAAAAACAACAACTTTTCACTGAGAAAGACTTCTTTTCTTTTCAACTTTTCTAAGATTTCTTGCAGCAATCATAAAGGAATTTTGCTCAATCTGTGAGCTACTTATGCTCCTAAATGCTCTGAAAAAACTTATGAAAAAAGACTTCTTCCTAGCTATTGATGTAGCGACACAATCTTCAAATAAAGAAGCAAATGAAAAAGAGACATTTTTTTATTTATTTCAGTGCTAAATGAAGCAACAAAGGAAAAATGTCGACAATCATAAAACCAAGAAAACAAAATAAAATTCTGGCTTAAAGCACAGATTGCAAAGAACCAGGGAAAAGACGCACAAATGGAAATCAAGAAAGCACTGACTCCTATGCTTGTCTAAAAACCATAAAACAAAAATATTTTTATCTTTTATCTTTCCTATCAACACTCAATCTAAGAAACAATGGGATAAGGGTAAGAAACCCTAACCTACTGACTGTGCAGCCCTAGAATCAAACCCCTGAGAGGAACACTTCTCACCACAGGAGGGGATGACTGCCCCACCCTGATTGAAAAGCACCCAAACAAGCCCGCGACTGTCACTGAAACATCACGCGTGCAAACGCGTGCTGAGCTACAACAGCGTGCGGGTACCCGCGGGCTAAACTTGAACAGGCCCCAGGTCTATATAAATTCTAAGAAAAAACAAAACACAGGCAGACCAAACCTGAAAAAGGCCTCTGGTATTGACAACCAGGGTCTCTTAAAGGCTTGGATGCTTCTTCTTAACAGAAAAGAAAAATAATTGCAAAAATAACAAATGCAACAAGATAGACTGAGACAAGACTGTAAACCAGCAAGACCCAGACAAGATCCAGAAAGCCCCTTGAGAATGTAAAATTCTGACAGGGAAGAGGGGATTGCCTCTCAAGCTCTCTGAGCAATACACGCTACTAAAACCACTACAACATGCATTCAAACGTGGGTTGTAGAAGGTTAGGGCACGGGTTACATGTGTGCAGGCCTTCTGCAAGATGCGTGTACCTCTGTGTGTCCTGATAATAAATGTCAAGCAACAGTCAAGGAAAAAACTAGTATTAAGAACCAAGTTCCCTGCTAGATCTGACCTAACAAAAAACAAACAAACAAAGAAACAAAAAATATATTCCTTTAAACTACCCAAAAACCTTACTTGAATCCGGAAACCCTAAGAGTATCTATCCCCAACGGAGTTGCCAATTCTGTTGTTGTGAAATAATACCCTACGGACTAACAAGCTAGGGCTGAACTTGCATGTAGATAATGACCCTAAAGAAATCACTTTTAACCTATCACCCCAAACTCAAAACCCCTTTTTCACATGCAAACATAGAAAGAACCTACTAACCTTTTTACTGATGGTTGGTGTAGATCCTCCATTGCACTTTGTTTGCTTGCTTGCACTGCTCCTTCCAAAGACAATCCTACAATCAAGACAAAACATTACGCATGCATGCTATTCTTCTACTTGAGGGTTAGAGATTAAGCATAAATCGAATAAAACATATATAATTCATGCATTGGGATGGGAAAAGTATTCTTTATTAATCTCAAGATGAATCAACTTACAATAATGAAAGAGATCGACCACCGCTCCTCAATCCTGATTCTGGGCTCCTCCTCTTCTTTGTCCTCCAACTGCTTTGCTTAAATTCTCCTTAAGCTTGAGGAAAGGCTAAAGTGTTGGGACAAATGGATTCGACAATTGGGCATAATTTCTTTGCTATCTTTTTTCTCCTTCAAATAGTACCCCTACCCCTTCTTTTATAGGCTAGAAGGAGCTAGGGTTTTGGACGAACTCTCGGCCATGCATGGCTGGGAGTTTCAGTTAACTGACCCAAAGATTTTTGTCCCATCGGCAACTTTCCTATTTTTGTGCTTTTTTAGGTAAACATGGGCTGTAGTGGGCCAGCCAGTGTTCCAACGCATGCAGTAGTAGGCCTGCCAGTGTTCCAACGCGTGCAGTAGAGGGTTAGGGCGCGTGCCACTTGATTTAAGAGGATTGTTAAGAGTTTATTCAGCATGGATTTAGCAAGGAAGGGATATGAGTTGGCCTGATGCCAGGTAAGCATGTGTGGTGCAATTTAGGGTTATAACAACCACATCCTAGACATCTACACCTAAAGCCATCATGTAGGTTCTCATTCTAACTTTCCAAAAGGAAAAGTTTGTTCCATTGAACTGAGGGGCCTTATTGGTTGAATTTCCTTCATGGCTTGAAATGTTTAAGCTCTAAGATCTACCCTTAGATAAAAGGGGTCATCTCTGATACCAATTGTTGGACAAATGAGAGGGGGGGGTGAATCAGTTGTTACCGAGATTAAACAATTATGATTCTTTTAAAACTCTTTGCAGAAACACTGAATGATGATCACAATAATGTAGGGAAATAAACACTGGCACATTCAGCATCAATCACATATATGAGGAACACAGAGACAGATATTTTCTGAGGAAACCCATACAGGGTAAAAACCTTTTTTTCTTTATATGATAAGTAATAATTACATTCTTTACATTATCATACATATGAGAACCAACTCATAATGAGGCTACAACCTCTGTTTTGCAAGCTACAACTTGTTGAGAGCACCAACTCTCTGTTTTCTATAGCACCCACTAGAAGGAAGCACCAACTCCCTGGTTTCTCTAGCACCAACTAGAAGGAATCAACAACTCCTTGGTTTCTCTAGCACCAACTAGAAGGAAGCACCAACTCCCTGAGTGTTTCCAGCACCAACTAGATGGAAGCAGCAACTTCCAATCATACAGGAAACCAGCCTGTATAACAGAGAACAATAGTTCTCCCTTGCACGACCCTGCCACCCTGGTTTCTCTGGATGAAACCAGATGGAAGCTACAACTCCCTGTGTTCAAGAACCCACTTGAACCTCTGAGGACAACATTCCTCCCTATCACCTCCCAACCACCATGAAATATAAATCTTTGCTACTGAAACTTATTACAGTGACATGATGTTCAACAATGGCTTACCAGAATCATCACTGTTCTGCTGCATTTCGTTACTCCGTCTGCCTCATTGCCTTTTTGCACACATCACTTGCACTGTCTATTCTTTTGCCTTTTATGCTCTATGCGCCATACCCATTCACTGCACAAATCCTCTTCTATTCAATTTAATTGCTGCACTCTCCTTCTTCTTCACACATGAATCACCTTCACCAGCTACAACCACAACAAACTCTAACAACAACAACAACCTTTATCCTCTCTGTACCATGTATATATAGCTTATGTGAATCTTGTGCATGCAATATTCACCATTCATCTTCATGCTCATACCGCCCCAATCTCCTCCACCTCTCGAGTGCTCTTCGTGATCATCATCATAACTCTTCAGCTTCTCTGGCCGTTTTCCCACACATTCAACATCACTGGATGTTATGCTGAGATTCCTCAACCCCTCTGGCAGTTGAGACTCTTCGTCTTCTCTGTGAAAGTTGAGCTCACCTTCTATGTTTTAGTTACAGCCTTCCACACTCATACATCTGTCAATCCCTTCTAAGAATAGTCTTCCTTCACTTGGACAAAGCTTGGAAACTCTTCTTCTCCTCTAGCGATCACACAGGGGTCTCTTCGAACTCTCTGGCAGATGCCATCAATGGTTTCTGGTAGTTTCACTGTGTCTTGCATCAGTAGCCCTCCAATAAACACTTGATCTGACGGTTCAGATTACATCACAATTTCACATATCGAGATATCAGGATTCCTGATGTCAATAACTTTTTACATGTCCAACTCTCGATCCCTGATGCCTCTCCATTGATTGGAATCAATTGTCCATATCAAATCTTGATCTGACGGCTCATATTGAATCATGATTTCACATATCACAAAATCAGGATTCCTGATGTCGATAATCTTTGACATGTCCAACTCTCGATCCCCGAAACTCTGACAAGGACTGGAATCAATAGTCCAGATTCAACCTTAATCTGATGGCTTAGATTACATGGCGATTTCACATATCACGATATCGGGATTCCTGATGTCAATAATCTTTGACATGTCCAACTCATGATCCCCAAAACTCCGATAGGGAGTCGGGTCAACGGTCCACATAACCCCCTAAGATGGACGGTCCTCCTGCTTTCGGGATTTTTGAGCCCTCTACTCCTTGCACTTTTAAAGATCGTGCAGGTTTTCCTCGATCCAACGGTGGTCAAACCCTGCGCTCAGATCTGACACCTGAGATCTATTCTCCTCTTCAGCGACCTCTTCTTGTCTTTATTCAAATCTGATAGCCCTCATGCTATCAGGATTTGTGAGCCCTCTACCCCTTGCACTTTAAAGAACGTGTAGGTTCTCCTTGATCCAACAATGGTCAGACCCTGCACTCGGATCTAACGCCCGAGATCTATCCTCCATATCTGTGCACTCCTCTTGTCTTCATTGAGATATGACGGTCATCGAGAATTTGGGATGGGATCCAATGATCACCGACTCTTCTCCTCCAATCTTACATTGTTCCTGTTTGTCCATCGATGCACACTCTGATCCTGCCATCTTCACTGATGTACTTGCCATCAATGACAAGCATACGCTACCTGTTAAACATTTTCCAACAGTAAAGAAGGAGGATCTAGCGAGATGTGCATATCTCCTGTCCTCTACGGAGTAGGGTTTTCAAGGCTCTGTGCATGTAACTGATTTAAGAAGCTAGTAAAGAAGAGAAGAGTTGGTGGACATAGCCCCAGGGTGGCAGTGAACCATGTACATGTTGTGTTTCTCTACTTTGTGCGATGTGTTGATGTGTTTATATGTTAATATGCTTAGTGATTTAATATATATGAATGATTTTTTGATGCTTAGTGCTTAATGGATGGCTGTTAGATATGACTTATATACATGTTCTTAGTGCTTGAATCTGCTAGATCTGATCTATTCCATCATGCTAAGTGCTTCTAGATGCTAGATCTGAATGAATACTATGATCCTCTGTAATTAGGGTTTAACTGCATTGTAACTAATATTGAATATTGATGAATGTTAACTACTGAGTGCTCTGTTTAGTGTTAGAATCATAGATCAGTGTCCTAGCTAAGGTTGCAGACATTTGAGTTCGACAACCACCCTTGCCTCTACCTCGGGTGAGAATTCATCTGCCTTGCAGGTGTTGCTGAAAGGGTCGATAGTTAATTTTTTGTTGGTGTGTTGTTGTAGCATTGAACACTGGGTTTGCCCCTGTTCCAACAAATGGTTCCATTGTCGAGACTTGAAACTGTGATTGTTGGGAACTGAGGAAAAAGAATCTTTTTGCGGAGATCTAACCTGAAACTGTGAAATATCTATGCATAGATCTGTCACTCTAGTGCACAGTATTCTACTCGATATGTGAAGCTTCGTGCTAAGAAAAGAAGCCCTATATGAAGAAAAGAAGTAATATATGCAAGCTCTATGCTTTGATAGAGGTAAGAATAGTAAAAAAATTTAGATCTAGAAGCTTTGTGCTCTGTTGAAGATAATATTAGTGGAAATTTGTTTTTCTAAAGTATGGATCTAGTTATGCTTGATAAGATTTGTCCTAGCTTGAAAACTAGGGCACTGATAGATGAAAGAAGATTTGGTATGAGTAGATCTGATAAGAATAGTGAAAGATATGTTATACCTATGCATAGAGAGAATGTTTGGACTAACAAATGGATGCAGGATCCTAGAAAGAATATTTTTTAAGTTAGCTACCATGATCCTAGTGCACAGTATAGGAAAGGTTGGGGATCATTTAAGAGAAAGAGAGGATTAACCCTTTGTTATAGTGTTAGAAAACTGGGACATGTGGCTAAATAATGCCCCGGTAGAAGACCTAGTTGCCTCTATTGACAATCTATGGACTATAAAGTTTTGGATTTCCCTAGAATGGTTGCTAAGGTTGAAAGGATGAATATGAGACAAGAAGACCACAAGAAATATCAAGCAACTGAGATTATGGCAGAACCCCAAAAAGAATCAGAAAAAGCATTGATATAGATGAAAGAAACCTTGAATGACCACCGACATATCATCTTATCAGAGATATTCAAATAAAAAGAGTGCATTGAAGTAAGAATAGGAGACTTCGACATTGACTGTGTTCTGGATGAGGAAACACAGGTGAAAATCATGATAGAAAGAACTTGGGAAATTCTAGAAAATCTTGCTATGATTCCTTCATTGGGAGGAATAGGATTATTCAGAGGAAATATGATAACCCTATGTGGAAGACTTACCCATACATCTATGAATTCCAATGGAACTTCGACAAAGGAAGAATTTGAAGTTGTCAAATTTATTGAAAACAACGCTCCATTTGCTATGTTACTAGGAAAATGTTGGATTGAAGGAGATTAGGCCAGAAGAAAAGAAGAAGAAATCTTAGAGCAAAAGAAGAAAGAGCTAAAATATTTCATGACTAGGAGGATCGCACACTTGATTGAAGAATTGAAGAACTGAGCAAAGTTATTTAAAACTAGAGACTTGGATGTCGAAGTAGGAAGAACACTAGAAGACCCATAGAAGACTGAAGTACCTATTCCAGGTACAGATGAAGTATTATCCCTGAAAGAATCTCACTAGTGAAAAGTTACTCTTCCAAAAGAAGATAAGAATCAAATTGGAAAAAGGAATACCGAGACAAAGCTCACTAGAAAGAAGGCTAGAAAACTAAGTAAGAAGAGGGATAATATCGAAAAGTTACAAAAGGTTCTAGAGGGAATTTCGTAGAAAGAAATTTTTCACAATTGGAACTTCGCCAGGATATCAGAACTGCGTCACATGGAACTTCACCATGGTGAAGCAATATATCCATTGGGGACAGTATAATTGTTAGACCGACGAACTGAATGGGTAGAAAGGAATTTATGATCAGAAATTTTTCCACCAGACCATTGGGACCATGCCATAATGGACATAATTGAGTTAATGAAGGTTTCTCACCCATTGCAAGAGATTTGTTTCCAAGTTATCTATTTATCCCATCGCGGCAAGCAATGAGAACACTTTTTCTAATCATGAATCTGAGCCAAAAAATTAGTTGATTCTGCACAAGTGATCATTGCACTATCACCATCCATCCCATTGCATTGAGAAGTTACCCTTCGAACCTAAGATATTCAACCACGAGTGTGCATGTCGGACGAGCTTAGCACTACAAAGAAAATTGTCGAAGAAGTTCTCATTGAACTAATGAATAAAAGAGTAATGTCTGAAAGAGGAATGTATGCAAGTATTCAAGCATCATCGATGAGGGGAGTGCAAGCCTCTCTGTCGAATGCTCACGGAGCCAAATCATCTTGACCATCAACAGAAAAGAGAACCAAACATAGAGATGACCTATCCAATGCTAAGATGATATTGTCCATATTTCCTGATTACATCCTGCCTCTGGCTGGTGCAGTGATTCGAGATAGCGTGCCAAGATATTTCAAGTACTCCATGATTATTGTGTACCTTCCGAAGGGGATACACACAGTTCGCACATAGTAGGACAAGATCACAACGTTGAAGTTCAATGACTTCAACCTCAAAGATCACAAGAACTATAGCATGCTCACCCCATACAAATACCTGACCAAGATGTAGTGGAACAAATCAAAGATAATCCCCCAACCGTGTACAATGAACCTTGTACAGTCCACTCTGTTAAATGTCATGAAGATCCTGCACTTCAGAAGGCCCCAGGAAGTGAGCGTCTATGTCAAGATATTATTTTCATGTTACCATGGCGATTACTTATGGCTAGACCATCATATTACAGTCGATCCAATGTTGATCCATAGGATCATGGGATTAAGTATGCAAGGACTCGATCCACAGGAGTTCTATCCAGGAAAATCCACAGATTACGTGCTAGCCCAAAGGATTAAGGATACATATGATGATGTTGAAAAGGAAATGTGAGGCTACAAGGTAGCCTCCATCCATAATGGCATAGTGTTCCTATCCTTCCAGCTAATAGAAGAAAATTTCATAAGGAAGAAGATACCTATGCAGGTCACAAGATATTTCATTGACCTTGTAGGGAAGTGCGTGGAAGGTGTGCATATGAACTGGGCAAAGTTCCTAGTTAATCAGTTAGAGCTAGACTGCCATGAAGCATAGGATCAGGGCTACGAGTTTCAATTTAGTTGGCTCCTGATCCTCATCTCCTTTGTTTCTTGGGATATGCTGGAAGGTGAGACCTTCTCAGATATTGAACCATTCGAACCGCTTGCTGCGAAGTTCACCACCCTTTGGTACTTGAGTGATATGAACAAACAATGGTAGTTGAACACTGTTTTTCATACATATTACCTTCAGTTGAAAAGAGCCATCAAAGCTGAACCATGCATGACCCTGAACACCCTACAGAGGTTCTAACCCCTGATGAAGTTCTACACAAATAGACACTTCATCTACATTACAACATGAGCCGATGAACAAAAGGAGCAGCTTCAATCGTACTATAATCTCACGGAAGAAGACCTAGAGGATATCACTAAGGACTAGTCTACAGACTTCCTTCTTCTTGCAGACCCCACATAGATGTCTGACCAATCCTAGAGACCACGCATAAATAACACGATATACCCGGGCCCAACCGAATGAAGAAGACTGAAGAGGTCCAAGAATTAAGTAGTGCCTCAGGAAAGACTTCTTCAGTATTACCTGACTGAGGGGGTGATGAAAAAGTAGAAGAACTAAATGGAAAAGGACCTAAATAGGAGCCAGGTGAAGTAACACCGCCTAGAGACGAGGTTGTTCCCCTGAAGAAGAGGAAGGTTTATGCCTTGAAACCTTCTTCCTGAAAAAAATTGAAAGCCACCATGACCAAGATGAAGACTGTGCTTATTGCCGATGATTTTGAATTCATCATAGCAACTCTCAACGATGCTTCACTGGAAATCGTGGAGAAGAAAGAAACTAAGCAGGAGGAAATGTATGATAGAAATGAGGTCAAACTTCGAGGGGTACAACAAGCCCTTCAATCTAAACGTGCAGTCTCCACTGCGCCCCTACCATCGGGAGAACCAGAGTTAGGATATGATCCAGCCCAACTCCATCAACTAGCTGATGAGGTCAAAGCTCGCCTTCGTCATTCTCAAGAAGAAATAGATCAAGCTACCTAGGTCTTGAAGCAAGTGTAAGGCATACCCATAGAACAATACAGAGTTGTAGAGAAGGAGAAGGTTTCTCTCCAGGTAAATTTTGAAGAAGAGAAAGTACATATGCAACAAGAAAGAGAACAGTTGCTCCCAGAGAAACTCAAAGTGAAGGAAGTAGTCAACATAGAACTACGCTCTGTGACAGGCTTAGAGCTACACACAGAAGACTGATTTACACATCAAGTAGAGTATCTTGCGGAATTAATCCAACAACTACAACAATGAATAGCAGACTTAGAGCTCCGCACAGTGCCCAACACCCCGCAGGATGTGAGGTACCAAAGAGAAGCAACTGCTCAAAGCATAGTTGAGAGAATAAAATACCTTACCATGGAATGTAAGAAAATCACTAACCATAGTGCCCAAACCTATGAGAAACTCACCAATAACCTAGAACTGAAAGCACTAGAGTCACAGCTCCAAGAGGCAAAGTATCAAGCAGAAATGATACAACCGTAGTTGAAGCCCTATCAACTGTGGAAAGAATGAAGTGATCCCAGGAGAAAAGCACTGCCTAGCATCAGGTCCACACTATTCAAATAAAATTTATGGAAGTAACTCAGAGACTCCAACCTGTACAGGATAAGGCTTACCAACTATTCACAGAGATCGAAGTCCAAGGAGCAGAACTAGAGAAAGTTGTCACTGCAACTAAACAATGCCTAGAGGGACTTGTCAACCAAGTAGTAATACAAGAGTTCATTGAACAAGAGGACATGGTACAACAACAAGTCGAAGAATCTCGATACAAGCTTGAGGCTTTTGAAGCAGAACTAGTCAGATCAAAGTGACTCAGGATGGGTCATAGGTGAGTGTTGGGGGCCTGTTGGCCATTGAGCAAGTTTTGAGGATTCTTAGTCATGTTTGACCTATTTTGGGACTTCGATAGGCTGTCCAAGGTGGAGCATAGGACAAAGCAGAGATCATGGGATATCGACCCCTTTTAGAGCCCTTTTTGGGATTTGGGATTATTTAACAGGTATGGGAATGTCGGCCCATGGGTTTACCCATTCTTAGGCCTATTTTGTATGTATAAATAGATGCTAAAGTGATGTAGTGAGCATATATATAGAGATATGAATGGCTAAGTGCTATAGTTGGATCTATGTGATCAAGAGTTGTAAGATCTTTGTGCATATTATGTGAGACTTGCAGAGCTAAGTGCAATTCATTGCAGGAAACTGAGGAAGGTTGTGTGCTTAGATATACTCAGGGAAGGAGGATCTAGTGAGCTGCATAGATCTCATGTCCTCTGCAGAGTAGGGTTTTTGAGGCTCTGTGCATGTAACTAATTGAAGAAGCTAATAAAGAAGAGAAGAGTTGGTGGACGTAGCCCCAGGGTGGGGGTGAAACATGTACATGTTGTGTTTCTCTAATTTGTGCGATGTGTTGATGTGTTTATATGTTAATATGATTAGTGCTTTAATATAGATGAATGATTTGTTGATTCTTAGTGCTTAATGGATGGATGTTTGATCTAACTTATGTGCAAGTTCTTATTTCTTGAATATGCTAGATCTGATCTGTTCCATTGTGCTAAGTGCTGCTAGATGCTAGATCTGAATGAATACTGCGATCCTCTGTAATTAGGGTTTAACTGCATTGTAAATGAGATTCAATATTGATGAATGTTAACTAATGAGTTCTCTATTGAGTGTTAGAATCACATATCTATGTCCCAGATAAGGTTGCAAACATCTAAGTCTGGAAACCACCCATGCCTCTACCTTGGGTGAGACTTCATCTACCTCGTAGGTGTTGCCGAAAGGGCCTGTAGTTAGGGTTTTGTTGGTGCGTTGTTGTAGCGTTGAACCCTAGGTCTACCCCTGTTCCAACAATTCCCACCATGGGGATGCTTCCATAAGTTCCTCGAAGGTGTACATGTTTAATAAAGTTAATGTAATGACTCGAGAAAATGCCTATGACACTCCTCTAGGTGATCAGACTAAAGGAAAGGTTGTCGATTACCCTCTAGTTCCATTCCTCTTCCATCATCCAATCCTCTTTATATTGAGAAACCAATTTTTGACACAGCGTTGCACCCACCTAAGACCATAATTCGAAAGGTGACATTTAATCCCAATGACCGCCCTGCCCAAAAATACAACATCGTTGAAGATTTGCCGAAAGTGCCTTGTGTTATGTTATCCCTTAAATTTCTAAAAAAATGTCCTATTCAACATATAACATTGTTGTCATCCATTAATGGAGCCATGGATCTAGAGGAGTCGAACCTAATTATGTTTAATATGGGTTATTTTAAGGAGAGGCTCTCCCACCACTTGGCATTCCAAATTCAAGTTTTGGTTGGTGAAAAGAACATCCATCACACTGGTTTGGATGAGGGAGCCTCCACTTGTGTCATATATTTTCCTTGTTGTTGATCCCTTGGTTCTCTTAAAATTACCCCATTCCCTACCACCTTGAACGCGTTTGATGGATATGGTTTCCAACCTCATGGACTCTTGCAATATTTCATTGTGACGTTAAAGGGTAAGACTGTTTCAGTCAATATCAAAGTAGTTGATGCGCCCCTAGATTACAATTTGTTACTTGGTCATAGTTGGTTATATGATATGTCTGTCATCGCATCTTCAATGTTTCGTATCTTACAATTTACACATCAAGGAAAAAATATCAGTATTGACCAACTTGACTATACAACTCTGAATCTCCACAATGTTGCAACAAATAATGTCTCTTTTCTAGAATAAAATAGTTTTGAGAGTGTCAGAGTAGGTCTTCTTAAGGATCCCTCACTCATGGGGTTTTTACCTTTTCCTTCTCCTCCTACCTTGTAGGTTTCCATGTTAAATATGATTTCGACTCAGGTGCATAAATCCTTAGAATTATCTGATCCTTTGGTAGTACCTAGTCTCAATGAGCATAGTTTTTTTCTAATGACAATGTTAAAAAATGAAATGGATGCTTACGAGCATATTTCATCGTCTGTATCAATATCGTTAAAAAATGAAACATACCCTCCTCTATTCAAATCAAGTCTCACTTTGGATCTAATACTTGAACCATATTTTCCTCCACCTAGTGAAAATGTTCCTATTAATATCCAGATGCCTAAACAAGGAAAGAAGAAGAGTCTCTAGAGGAAAATTTGTTTGGGGAGGAGGTCTCTAGCATCTAGACATTATGCTAGAGTGAAACCACTAGCTTCTATCATGAAAGTTGGGGGAAAACTACCTCTAGAGAGACACGTTGTTAGGAGTGATCCTCATTCAAAGGTTGTTCCCATCGTAACGTAGTAGTATTTTCTAGAACGATCTTAGAATTTTTTATTTATCGTGCTCGTTGTTTGCACTCTTTTCGTCGATGTGTGAGCAAAAAGTGAGTGTTTACATGCCTAGTTGGGCTCTGCTAGTCATGACAGCTGTATGTAAAGAGGTTAGAAAGAAAACAATAGAGCTATTAACAAGAATTAAATAAAAACTAAATAAAAACATGAGCATGAAAATAAAAATAAAAACAAATGAAAGTG
>ML818224.1:212330-234943 GCA_009831015.1 Picea engelmannii
GTTCGAATGGTTGGCAAAGTACTAACTTCCCAGATATCTTGGGATTATTCCCTATCTAAGTAACTAATCAATCTTCTATTATATAATGAGGAGATTGCTTATGGAAAAGGTTAACAAGTTAACAAGCAAGCAAGGCAAGCAAGATAGCTAGAGTTTGATAGGAGATCTAGTGCAAGACTGTGTGGAGATGGAAGCTACAGCAGCAAGACCTTACGAATGATCATTTGTGGTTGAACTTCTTCATGCATGAGCAAGTGTGTGTGTCAGAGCTAGGAGCCATCGAAAGGAGATCTACGACATCAAGGCTCAGGTTGTATATTTCTCTTTCAGTTAATGCAATATATGAATATGTCTCTTTTCCATAATGATGATGTCATCTTATTACATGATTCCTTGATCACATGTATAGACTAGGTATTGAATATATTAATGTCTTTGCTATGATTGGTTTGTGTTGTTGTGATTGGATGACATAAGAGCATCGGAGAAGAGCGGGGAACAACAGAGATTAAAGGAGAGCGTTTACAAGGTATGAACACTATCCATTTCTCTTAAGTTCATTTAATAGTTAGATCTAGGGAAAGAGTAGTATTTTGTTACGGTTTGTTCCAGATCCAGGTGGATCTTGGGGAGATTGGTCTGTGTCCGCACTCACGAATTTATCCATAAACACCCCTCCTTCCTCAGGTTCGTTAAACTTATGTCGAGGGACTCATACAAGGGATGAGCCATACTGAACATATTTTATCCTCCTCAAGCTCGTTAAAAAAGAAAGAGGTACTCATCTATCTAGATGGGGGGGAAATTGAAGGAAGTGGGTCAATTTTTTGGAATCCTTTATGGAAACTATTGCCTCCCTTGAACATGGCACCTGGTTTCATCACGTCTTATAGTTGGATAATATTATTGCCTCTAATTGATACAAATTCTATGTGTCGTCATAATTTTTCATTCCAGTTGTTGTGTGCATTTCGCCACTTGGGTGAGAAAAACAAGGGTACTTATAAGTATAGTTGGGCCTGCTATACAAGACAAAGGTTAGTTTATGAATTAAAAAATCCAAGAAAATGAAATAAACAAGAAAATAAACTAAAAAAATTTAAGGAAATAAAACTACAATGCATAAGAAATTTGAACCAAAATCAATCAACCAAATGACCGAGATTATGCCACCAATGGATAACTATATTAGTTGGCAAACACCATAGAGAAAGGAGGGCTTATGGATCCCCTCTTCCTCCTTAGGAGGGATCTTGAGTTCCCTATTTGAGAGCTCTTCTTACAATGATAAACAAGAAATAAAATGGTGAAGAAATCCAAGCCTATTCCCTCAATAGGTGAGTGGAATAGCTTATTGGAATGTTGCTAGAATGCTCCAAGAAGAAAACATGTTTCTTGAGGGAAGATTGAGGCAACATAACAAAACTATGAGATTCTTAAATTCTTAGTGCACCCATGGCCTCCATTTATAGCATGTCTTTGAGGAAATATCCAACTTGTTCTTAGTGTGGACAAGGGGCCCTTTAGGTCACCCTTAGGTATTTGACCAACCCCCCATTCGGATTCAGCTCAGATTTGAAGGTCAAATCAAGTTGGGAGCTGGTCCATAGGTGGGTGAGGGGCCAACATCAACCATAAATGCATCATTCACAGGAGTGCGCATATTTTTGCATACACAGTTGTGCATATGGAACATTGTACGCTCTACGGGCTTCTTTGGCTTGTGCACTGTGCGTGCGCTTCCTTTAGTGATTTAGCGCATGCCAATTTTTGTCCAGTTGTATAGTTTTTGCCTCTTGAAAATTCATTTTTGGTGTTGCAGTTGAACTAATAGGTGTTTGGCAGTGCTGTATATCTGTAACCCTTTGCATGAAATGTTGCAGATGAAATTTTAGTGATAACATATGCCCCCTGATGTTAAGGTTAGGAGCATACATATAACCAAAATACATCAATGTTTCTTATACTGAGAGTACCATTGTAATGAAGAGTTATGATAAGAACTGCAAGAGAGATCCTGTCGAAGGGAGAGGGGAAATTGTGGGACCCAAAACTAGAGAAAATAAAATTTGTATACAAATGAGGCAGACATTCCCCATGATCGTGTTATGTAACCCAAAATGTAAGAAAATAAATGAAGTTGTATGCTGATGTAGATAACTACAATGCACTCTGGGGCCATTTGATAACATAAGATGACATTTCTGATGGTGAACATACTCTGAAAAGAGGCAAGGATGCATGTGAGAAGTGTCAATGACTCGTAGGCATTGATGACCTCATAGGTCTTCGACTAGTATAGAACAATTGTAATAGATGCATAGTAAGGCCCACCGTAACATGAGATGGTGTTGAAGTTGAATGTTATGGGGGTCCATGACATCAGAGAGAAATGATGGTTCTCTCTATGCCATCTGAGGCTCCTCATTGTAAATGTAATGCAAGTCAAGATATTTTCGCCCTTCTAGAAACTATGATAATGTCGACAGAAAGGGAGATGTGATTCCAAGAAGAAAAGGGATTCATGAAATCCACTAGATAAGATCAAGAATTGATAGGGAACATGAATGAAGTCAATATGTAGTGAGACTCAAGAATTCCCTTTGTTGGGGGTATCCTTGACAAATGTGTTAGCACTCTTTAAATATGTTCAGTTGATAAACAAACGATGAAGGTAAATTTTTCAACAAACTTTAAGACCTGAAACTAGCCTTTCGAATTTGGAGAGGCCTCTCTAAGAAATGGTGCGGTCTCCATGAAGGATATGACTTTGAAAACAATGGATAGATTTAACACCTTTGATAAAATGGGCTCTGGTTATATTGGCGTAGGAAAGTAAGACTTTGACTATGGGGTTGATCTGAGGAAGAGATGGAAAAAATGACTCAGTGACTGAACTCGAGAAGATAAGGCTAGGCGAGCAACAAGCTTCAGTGTAAAACCATAGTGTGTTATGGGAGAAATTACAGGAAGTAACGCAGGAGCGCCACTGTGGATGAATTCAGAGTTAGCTTTAGAGGAAAATGTTTTGTCTAAGTGGCAAGAACAAAGGGCGTTGTACAATGAATCTGCAGGTTCGATAATTCGTTCTAAAATAGACAGAAAGAGATATGAAATAAGGATAACAGGAAATCACATACGCAAAGAAAGAAGCAAAATACATCCAACTATTACAACTAGAATCTTATCGTCAAGCTATAGGACCTTTGCATTAAATTTCGGTCAAAAAATCAGATTACATATAATAGTCGTTGTCTACCACATTTTCCAACCAACCCTGTTTACATGAAAATGATCGAAATATATAGAAATCTAATGTCACCCTTGGATTCTATGGTCGAACTAATTCCTCCTAGAATCATGGATTCGTTTTCTTTGGAAGAGAACAATAACTTCAACAGATTCACTAAAAATAGAAAACCTGACTTTGCCAAATCATAATCGTAACGGAGATTGTTTGCACCCTTTTCGTCACCTTATGAGAAAATAAGAGGTGCTTACATGCCCAGTTGGGTCTTGCTGAGCATGACAGTTGTAGAGGAAAGATTTAGAGAAATAAATACACAACTATAAGCAAGAATTAAACTAATACAAACTAAAATCATAAGCATATGGATAAAGAAATAACAAACACAAAAAGACCAATATCACCAATGTTTTTAGGTTGATCTATTGATGAAATCAAAGCACAATGAAGAAAGGGGACTATGAATCCCTTCTTCCTCCAAAGGAAGGATCTTTGACCCTCACAAGCTTGCTCTCCTTACAACAAGAAAATAAAAATGGTGATGAAAGAACTCCTAGCACATCCACTCAATGGAGAGGTGGATTGCTCAATGAAATGGTGCCAATGTGTTATTGACAAGGAGTGAGTCCTTAAAACAATCTAGGCAGCATAACATTACATGAAATTCCTTGAGAAAATGAGGTTTCTTCATGGCTTTTTATAGCATTGCAATGGGTTATTGTGTAACTCCTTTGTAGTGTGAAAAGAGGCTCTTTAGGGTTTTATTAGGTCTTTGACCAGCCTACCATGCGGATTCATCTTGGATTTGAGGGTCAAATCAGCCTGGGAGCTGATCCATAAGTGGTTGGGAGGCTGACCATTTCAATAAATGCATCATTTAGCAGGTGCATGGCTTTTTTATCTATCATTTGCACATCATGTGCCTGTGTGCACTATTCACGTTCTTGTTACGTGCATGCGTGCGCGTGCCCAATGTCTGCAAGGTGCCCTTCAATTTTTACTACTTTGTATATTTTTTGACCTTTTTGGAATGCTGTGAAATTAATTCAGTGCCATGAATGACTTCATTACTGTTTGACGATGTTGAGTTCTTGTCGCCATGTGCAGATGAAATTTCAGTGATAATAGATGCCCCCTGATGGATGAGGTTAGGAGCATACGTATAGCCGAAATCCATCAATGTTTCTTCTACTGAGAATGTTGTTGTAAGATAGAGCAATAGTGGGATCATGCAGAGAAATCCTTTGGAGGAGAAAGGAACCAGTAGAACCCGACCTTCCATAAGGTGCGTAACAATATACAACTGTGTACAAACGAGGCGGGCATGCCCCATGCTCGTGTGATGTAACCCTGAAAAAAGATGAGTGAAGTGTTGGTGTAGACAAATGCAGCGACCTCAGGGGCAGTGATGATAAAGGCAAAAGACAATTTTGCAAAGGAACATACTCTGAACAATAGGCAATGATCACAGTAATAAGAAACGACGATGATACAGGCATTGATGGCCCTACCAGATTCAGAGGTCTTTGGCAAATGATAAAAATAACTGCAATAGTCGCAAAGTAAGACCCACCATAACACAAGAAAGTGTTGGCGTCGAATGTTATTTGGGCCAATGAAAAAAGGGAGCAATGGTGTTTCACCCTGTCCCGTCCGAGATCTCTCATTGAATGGAGAATGAGAATCAAGATACTGTTGCCCTTCCAGAAAATTGTGCTGATGTCGACAAAAGGGGGACACAACTCCCAGAAGTAAAGGGCTTCATGGAATCTACTAAGGTGAGGAAATAGAAGAGGTACATGGATGAAGTCAAGAAGTGGGAAGACTCAAGACTGCCCTTGGTTGGAGGATGTATGAGATAAAAAGTGGTCGCAACCACGTAACAAGGTCGAGTGTCAGGGGGATGACAAGACTGGTGATAATTTGTGCCAAAGGCGGGACAAGGTGAAAAAATTCAGAGGGTAGAGGTAGGTGACCTATGGAGTACTCTGAAGATATGGATGATGCCGACAAGGGTAGATGATAAGTAATGTTCCAACCAAGGGTGACATGGGTTGCGTGTGGCCAAAAGGAAACAAGTCGCCAACGGTGACGACAAAAGAAAATTGAATGACTGGAAATAAAGGCATTTATACAATAAATAACGAATAATTTTGGGGACAAATGTACAAATACAGAAACGGGTGCCCCAATGTGAAATGAGTGCCCCAGGGAGGGCAAAATTTTCTTGGAGAACTGATGAAGGGTGGGGGCCCCATTGGTGAGTTTTTGTATGCGGTAGGTGAAAGGAAGGTTAGGTTTGCAGATGGGCAAACTGATTGTGGATGAAATGGAGGGTTCATGAGCCTGTGGAGGTGCAGGTAAAAAATAAAACCTGTAAAGAGATAATCTGGGAGTCCATATGGAAAGCTAGCAAAATGAGGAGAATAAGTATGTGGGTGATTCACAACATGATGAAAGACTATCAAGACTCCCATCCCTAAAGGGTAATGAAGAATAGCATGAGTGTCAAAAAGTGGCAAAGGGTGCTATGAATGGGACAACTCATGTGGGTTAGAATGCTACCGGGCAACAGTATCGATGATGCAAATGGAGGCATGGGTACTACAGAGCCAGGAATGGAGATCCTAGAGGTGAACATCAGAGGGTATGACTGGAAATGCAATTGCGATATAGCAGGAAAGACTACATGCCAGTGCTAAGTATATACATGAAGGAATGATCTTGATGAATGATGAGCAAGTACCTGCACACAGAACAACCAAATACCCAAAGTGAACAATATCTGAAGAGAATCAAAGATATGAGCATGTATGTAGACAAATGTGACAATGCGCGTGCGTACCTGACCATGATATGAAAAAAAGGTGCCCTGGGGGCTCAAGATGAAAAGTGACCCAAGGACAGCTTTGATGTAGGTGGCGGGATGCTGATCCCATGGCTGAAGATGGTTTGAAAAATGGACACCTTGGGCTCCCGGAATGGTGAGTGGAAGTTTGGCAAAAGGCCTATATATAGTTGTAGGGCCCACATTGCCACCTCATTTGTACCTGCTGCAACAGTGAATGGACAAGCAGATTTCAGAGGATATTTGGAGATTCAGAGAGGACGAGGCATCTGATCAACGTGTTGCAAGTATCAGGTTAGTGGACTGATCATCCTGCATAGTAATAGGTTTTCAATTTTTGGGTAGGGCTTGTACGGGGGGATGTACAGGGGTATTTAGGGGATGTGGGCCCCCCATGCGCGGGTGACCCGGTGAGAGGCGTGCATGTGTGTGCACCTATACACTGATCATACACGCATGGGTGCGCGATATGAGGAATTTAAGGCGCGCCCTAGGGGCGTGTCTGTGAGTTGAATAGGCGCGCATCAGTGTGCGCCTGTAGGTTTGACATGCACGCATCAGTGTGCGCCTGTAGGTTTGACAGGTGCGCACTGATGCGCATCTGTAAAATGAATAGGCGCATGTAAGGGCACGCCTGTGAAGTGAACAGGTGCACACTGATGCGCTCATGTTCAGTGTATAGGTGCGCATATATGAACGCCTGTGAAATGAACAGGCGCGCATGGGTACGCGCCTATGGGAACAAAAACCGCGCCTAGGAGGCAAGGTTGAAGGGTAAAAAACAAGTCTTTTTGATGTTGTTAATGGTTATCTGAGCTAATATAGGACTCTAGGTTGGTTGCAGGTGGCCAGTAGTGATGATGCCAGTGCAGTGGTGAGAGCGAGACTGGGCCCATTTGCGAGATGTTGTGGCCATTGAGGAGCCTAGGGTGAGAGCGACTTTAGTAACCTATGGGTTGCTAAAGTTATTTGAGTGCCCGTTGATATGGGCACAAGAGTATTTACTATAGTTCCTGCTCCAGATGTGGAGTCCAGAGCTGCACTGCTTCCTCGTGCAAGGAGAGCAGATTCCCTTCACTGCGGTGGAGGATGTATATTTTCAGACTGGGCTCCCCTTTCAGGGAATGCCCCTACTGGCAGAGCCTGTGCTGCCGAGGGAGACGACCCTTGTTACGATCGGCCAACGATACTGTTCAGGTGAGAAATTCATGTCTAGGACTATGGTGAGCATTAGTGCTATAGACTCCCTGGCTCATCGTTGCATAGCGGCGATGATTGTTTGTGTATATGGGTCACTTGTGACCCAATGGATTAGTGGTGGCCAACTGCTGGTGTTGGAGAGAGTGGTGGGCGGGGAGCAGTTCACGTGGGGACTGACGCTGCATGCATAGATGATAGCACAATTGGACCATTGTTGGTCCAAAGGTACAGGAGAGTTCACTTTTGGGTCTATCCTGGTAGCCTAGTTTTTAGAGAGGGTGCCGATGTTGCACCCGAGGGTTCTGCTGGAGATACTGAGGCCACGAGAGCCACGTTTAAGGTAGTGGTCTATAGTTTTGGTTCGCCACGGTGGTGGAGAAGGTGGCCACTATTTTTCAGCAGATGCGGCATGGATATGGTGACAGATGTCGCATGTAGTACTTTGGTACCCCTATGCTGGGGTTGACTTTCGAGGTGACCCGGATATGGTGCTACCTCCAGGGGAGGTGTTTGACCATCGAGGTATATTTAGTATTGTGTATGTTTTTTATTTATGTTGTCTTTTGAGATATCAATCCATATGTATGTGATATAGATGTTGATACTATCTATTTGTTTGTTGTTTTGTGCATGTGCAGATGTGGCACCTCGCAGGCACAAGGTGGATATGCAGAGAGCATTGGCTTGTCGAGAGCTAGAGAGACTTTTGCATGGAGAGAGACATCGGCGGGATGATGACGCGGGGAGACCACTAGAGCTCGAGAGGGAAGCAAGGAGGAGCTGGTTCGATGACCCTGGTGCGGGGCCATCACATGCTCCTCTCGCAGCGGTCGGAGTGGACTTCGATGACATACACCGTCATTTGGAGACGGTGCTGCAAGATGTGCCTGAGGGAATGTGGACATGTATCCAGGATAAGAGATTCCTGGAGCAGTGTGTGGGGGTGATGCCACCATGGTGGGCCATAGTGCAGTGAGCAGCAGTGCTTGCTATGATGACGAGTGGATGCCTGCCACCTAGGCAGGAGGGTCCTGTGGGTGGTCTACCACCACCGCCTGGGGCAGGTGGTGGTGCGATAAAGTCACCATGACTGATGTATGATGTATATATTTTTGGTTGTATTTAGGATGATGAGCTGATTTTGTGTACCGAGGTGCTGCATTGGCCTTTAGGTACATGTATTTTTGTATGTAAACATTCGGATGGCCTGATGTGCCTATATATATATATATGAGTATACATATTTTGAGATCCCGATGTTGTGTACATGTGTTTTTTGTTAATGTTTTTTTATGATGTCTTTTCTAGATGTATGATATGATAGGATTTGTGAGATGTTTTATGTATGTGTAGATGGATGTGATATATGCCAATATAACACCCTGTTAGCTATTTGATCTATTGTTTGATTCAATTGTCTTGGAATATGTGTAAATGTAATGGAATCAAAATGTCGAGATAAAATCCTAACCTGCAGGTATTTGCAAAAGAGGCACGGATCGCGTACACGGTATACATTGTTGAGATGGACAACGACTAGTTGAGAGTCGAGGAAGACGCTAAGGTGGAAAATATGATGACGCTGGGCATCGGCCAGGAGGCCAATGACCGCAGTGTATTCGGCTTGGTTGTTGGTTACTGGTCCCAAACATATGCCTCTTGAATGTAGCATTTCATGTGAGGGGGTGTAGAGAGGCCAAGCAGCCGAAGCGAGATTTTGTGTCCAACGGCTGGCGCCATTGACATAATCAATGTGGTAGGCTAGTGGAGGAAGCATCTGTCAATAGCACAAAGGATAGTTTAGATGAGAGGGTAGGAGGAAAAAGATTAAAAACACTAAAAAAGAAAAAATAACCTAAAGTAGAATGACTACTTCTAAGAATAAAATTTCTTGAGATATAACCCATTGACAGGTTCCTTGAGTGAGAGGCCTTCGGGGGAGGCCAAGATGTATGCACCTTTGGTGAGGCAATGTTGGATAATGTAAGGGCCATGCCAAAGTGATTCGAACTTGCCGTGGCCAAAGGTATCATGAGCGATATCATAAGCCAGAACGAGGTCGCCTTCGCGAAATGAGCGAAGGTTGACATGGAGATCAAAGGTAGCCTTGGATCATTTTTTAGCTGCCTCATTGTTCTGTAAGGAATATTGATGATCTTCATCCAGAGACTCCAAGTTCAACAAGCGCTACTCCATTGGAGCAGTGTCAGGTAATAGCTCAATTGCGGTGCGTAAGGTGGGAATTTCGCACTCGATGGGAAGAGTTGCCTCGACCCCATGGACTAAATGGAATGGCATGAAACCAATAGCGGTCTTTACTGCCGAATAACATATGATGCCAATTGGTTTTATGTTTATTAACCGTGCACTGTAACATGGTCTTGAGGAATTTGTTCACTGCCTCGACCTGTTCGTTTGACTGAGGGTAATATGGTGAGGCAAACTCATGAGAGATGCCCAACCGAGATGAGAGTTCGACGAAGATCTTATTCTCAAAGTGTTTCCCATGGTCAGAAATAGGTTGGAGTGGTACTCCAAAATGGGATATGACGTGGTTAAAGAAAAAACGCACTGCAGTGTCAGTGGTGTTGTTGAAAGTGGGCATAGCTTCGGCCCATTTGGTGAAGTAATCAATGGTGACAACAATGTATTTGTGACCATTGCTAGAGGGGGGATTACAAGTCATAAAGTTGATGCCCCATTTACAAAAAGGGCCCGTAGTAATGACAAGGTGAAGAAGAGTGGGGGGAGCTCAGGCTTTGTTGGCATAGAGCTGACATTGCTCACATCTTTTCACGGCATGAATGCAATCGTGAAACAGGGTAGGCCAAAAGTAACCAGCCTGGATAATCTTTTGAGTAGTGGATATACCTGAAAGATGGCCCCCACATGCGCCATTGTGGTAGTCATTTAAGACTCTGTCGACCTTGTCAATAGTCAGGCATCGACGAAGAATGGTGTCGATGCCCCGCCGGTATAGGATGTCTCCGATGAGGAGATAGTAGGGGGCCTGATGGCGAATACGCCGACGATCATCTCATGATAGGTGGTTACTGAAATTTTGAGTTCATAGGTAGACGAGAAGGTCGCCATACCAAGGATCATCTAAAGCGATGTAAAAGAGATATTCATCAGGAAATTCAGTGTTGACTGGGGCACTGGTGGTGTCAGAGGGGAGGTTCGTGACAAGTTCGACGAGAACGAGGGCCTTCTTACTTTTAGGTGTTGAGAACTCGAGGTCGTACTCTTGAAGGATAAAAATCCATCGAGCAAATTTTCCGTTGACTTATCAACGGCTGAGCAAATATTGCATAGGGTTTGAATCTGCGACGACCTTTGTGGTGCGAAGAAGAATGTAATGGCGCAGTTTCTGGACTGCAAGGACAACTGCAAGAGAAAGTTTCTCTTCGTGTTTGTACTTCAAGGGTGGTCCTGAGAGGTTCTTACTAACGTAGTAAATGACTTGTTCATGATTGTCATCTCTGATTTGGACAAGGATGCTGGCTTCTGATACAGCTGATGCTTATACGTAGAGGATGTAGTCGCGATTGTAGTCAGGTGCACTAATTAAAGGTGCATTTGAAAGTGTTGCTTTAAGATCATCAAATGATTGTTGGGCATAGTCGTCCCATTGAAAAGGGATGTCGTGACGTAGTAAGCAGAGGAAACCGTGTGCACGTATGGT
Source organism: Picea engelmannii (assembly GCA_009831015.1). Taxonomy (NCBI): domain Eukaryota; kingdom Viridiplantae; phylum Streptophyta; class Pinopsida; order Pinales; family Pinaceae; genus Picea; species Picea engelmannii. The sequence goes on from ML818224.1 coordinate 223,311, forward strand.
GTAATCAGGAACAAAGCGTTTAAGGAAGTTGGCTTTGCCCTGTAGACTCTGAAGTTGTCGTAAATTCTGGGGAGGTGGAATTTCGGTGATAGCTTTAACTTTGAGGGGGTCCATGGTAATACCGCTTTGGGAAACAATAAAATTGAGGAGGCGCCCTGCGGTGACACGGAACACACACTTGAGAGGGTTCAAGCGGATGTTGTACTGACGACACTGTTGAAAGATGATTCGTAAATCATCGAGGTGCTGAGTGCATTTCTTGGATCGAGCTGTGAGTTCATCCAAGTATGCTAGGATGATTGTAGCCAGATCATGGAAGATGTATTTCATTGCCCGCTGGAAGGTTGCGCCAGCATTTTTTAAGCCGGAAGGCATGACACGATATGCAAAAGTACCCCATGGGGTAGTGAATGTAGTTTTGTACTAATCGGCTGGGTGGATTTGGATTTGGTTATAGCCAGAGAATCCGTCCATAAAGGAAAGAGCTTCGTGGAAGGTGCAATCGTCGATAATTTGATCGATGAATGGCGTTGGAAAGTTGTCTTTGGGACATGCGTTATTGAGATCATGAAAGTCTGTGCAAACGCGGATAGTGCCATGTTTTTTGTCGACGGGTATAGGGTTGGAAACCCATGAAGTATAAGCGATGGGATAAATAAACCCGACAGCGTATAATTTGTCAATTTCGGCTTTGATAGCCGTGGATTTGGATGGGTGTAGCGGTCGCTGTTTCTGGCGAACTGGTGTGATGTCAGGCCAGGTGTCAATGCGATGCTTGACAATAGAGGGATAGAGGCCAGGAATTTTTGTGTATGACCAGTTGAAAATATCCCTATATTCCTGGAAGAGGACTTTATATGCGGCGATTTCCTGAGGAGTACAAGCAGCTCCAATGATGATTTCTTCGACGATGACATTTTTAACAGAAATGTCGATTTTGATTGTGGGGGAAATGTTGGCCATATTACCTTCTTCAAAAGCGTCGGGGGCAGGAATGGGATTGTTGAACCAATATATAGGTCCTAACGAGATAAAATTTTTGGTTTCGACCGCATAAATGGGGTTTTGGTTAGGAGGCATGAGGGTTTCCTGTGGAAAGAAGAGTGCACGATGATGTAGTGTGTCCCAGGGAGAGTTTGGGCAGTGTAGCTCTTCCAATATTTCCTCATCGCATTGGAAACGGTGGGAATATAAGGGGTCGTGAGGAGTGATCTCGATGACAGTTTGGTTTTCCCCTGAGGGTGAAGCAGAGGGGGTAATGCGAGGGGATGGTGAGGGTTCACTCAACATAAACCATATATTGAAGTACTGAGGGGTACCTGTGGTGGTTGGGTGGAGAGTGTCCATAGGAGAATGAGCAGGAGAGTTGGGTGGGTTACGGAGTAAATCCTCAGATAGGCCATCTAAGAACCAAGGAGGCGTTGGGAGTGGCTCGGGTTCGGGAGAAATGACATGAAGATCCTCTAGCGATGAGGTAATGTCAATTATTGCCTCTGTGGGTTGGTGATGTAGAGCCAATTGACGTTGCCTATATTCTAGGATCATAGGATACTGGTATGTAAAATGAGCCAATGAATCACAAAGAGAACAAGGGAATCTCAGAAGTTCATTGACTGAAGTGGTGACATAGCAGATGTCAGTGATATTTGAAGAGGATGTAGCAGGGCGTGGGTTGTTCTGGAAGTTCTGGCATACAACAGATAATGTCTGTCGGAAGTGTCGCAGTGCTGGGCAATGACGGGTATAATGGACGTACTCTGAACAGATAGCACAAGCATATTTGGTCCTCAACCCTTTAATACTGGAAGGGGTGGTGGTAGTAGTGGGACTAGCAGTAGTGACGGGTGTTGTGGGAGTTTGATTAAGGGGGATCAAATTCCATAATTCAGGTAGTGATGGACAATTGTTGGTTTGGTGGCCCTCTTTCTCACATAGTACGCAAGGTGGTGGGATGCATGGAGGAAGTGGAGCGGTGGGCTCTTTCTTCTTTCTTCGGCCCCCAGTTGTAGCAGGGGGGTTGGGGAGTATGGGGATGGTGGGGGTAAGGATGCGAATCATCATGGGGAGGCCTTCCTGTGGGGGAAGGGATGGGCGATGGACCATCTCAGGTGGGTGTAAATACCACACTGGGATGGCTAACACCATATTGGGTAGTGTGAGCATTGCGGCTACCTGGAAATCTTCTATACCAGGTGGAGGGTAAAAGAAGGGAATTTGTGTGAGGGGTTAGGGAACTGTCTCCCAGATGGGACTATGCTCTTGAGGGGATGTGGATTCATGGACGTCTAGGGTCGACGACTACGCAGGAGGCTCCGGTGGGAGTGGTTCTGCGACTATTGAGATGTCAGGAATGACTGAAGCCTCCTGAGGAGGATTAGCATCCTCGGTGTGGGTTCTGTTAGATGAGATGACACATACTTGATTAGCAGGGTGAAGGAGTGGTGGTGCTCCATCCCTAACAAGGATGGATCTTTAAAAATTCCAGGACCCATGTCTATGAGTGGATATGCGTCTTAGTTGGTACGGATGAGAGGAAGAATGTTATCGATATTGGCAGATGGGTTAGGCTCATAATGTGAGACTTGGTCGATGGTCACAATCTTCCCGTTGTGGGGGAACATGATTGTCTGAAAGACAGAGGATGCCACTACCTTCATACCATACATGTAGCTACATCTGAACAAGATATTGTAATCGAGCGGAGCATCAATAACTTCGATGTCAATGAGAATAGTTTTTCCCCCGAGTTCCATGGGGACATTTTGGAAGAGCCCTTCAGGAGATGATGGTCATCCATCATAAGCTCGTAATGTGATGGCGGAGGGTATGAGTTCCGGGGAACCAAGTTTCTTCCATACTGTTTTGGACATGATGCATGTAGATGCACCTTCATCGATGATACACTGATGAATGGTGATGTTCCGTATTTTCATGGGTATTTGAATAGAGACCAGGGCAGGAAGATGAGGTTCACTGCTATCAAGATCAAAGGTGATGAGTCGAGTATCAGTCGGGTCGACTACCCCTAAGGTGGAAAGTAGTGATTTCCACTGTGTAGGACAAGTCTGGAAGACTTCCAAGACTGACATGGTAGCCGGGGATTGTGCTAAGTCGTCGACCAAGCTATAGTTATGAGCTTCCCTAGCCTGTGGGTTGTGGACATTCCTACACAAGGGGATGCGAGGGATGCGTAGTGGTGGTTCGGCAGAAGGGCGAGGGATTACCAACGGGGGTCTTGTTGGTCTAGGATTTTTCTCTGGAGAGATAGGAGTAGACTCAGCTGGTGTATGATACTGACGATTACACATTTGCAGAAGGATTTCTTCCTCACTAGTGAGGAGAATTGTTCACTCTGCTGGATTGTTGGGGTTGTGGTATTGACCTACCTGAGGTGGGGGATGTTGCGTATCCTATTGGGTGTTTATCACACCTTGATGTGGAATAGTATTTTGCAGCACGATGGGAGGGGGTTGTTGTGCATATTGTTGTGGTGCCTACTGAGGGGCAGGTGGTGCAGGAGAAGGGGGAAGGCTCCCAGAGTATTTCAACCATTTGAAATCGGCGATCTGGGGGAAATGGTGAGTGTAATGACCAAAATCACCACAAAGGGCACAAGGGAAGATGGTTTTGACATTAATCCGCCCTTGGCATTTGTTGGTATTAGTGCCCCCTTGGGGGTTTTGGTTTCCTTGGTTCTGATTGCCCCCAGTGAGTTGGTGTTGTGGGGGTTGATTCCCACCTTGTCCTGGGTTGTTGTTATTCCTATTCAGTTCTTTCTTCTTGGAATTGTTCAAAGGGTGAGTTGGGTTGGCTGTGTTCAACTATTCAAAATTTTGGTATTGTTGAGCAGCAGAGGGTTGAACAAAATTTACCCCCACGTGAGGATGTGGGGGAGCCATGGGCTGTGGTGGACCAGGAAAAGGGAAGTATGGATTTTGTGGCGGTACTGATCCATAAGGTACATAGGAAGGCGTAGTGCTTTCGCTAGTACTATAAGCTGATGTTGAGGGAGTACCACTAGTGGCTGGAAGAGGTGGATGTATGGGAGGTGCCGGTGGTGGTCCACTGATGGGTGGAGGTATAACAATAGGGTATGGATGTTGATAAGGGGGTGGGGGGTAATAAGAAGTGCCCCCATATGCCAACAAATATTGAGGTGTTCCATACATCAGTGGTGGTTGGGGTTGTGGACCATGGTGTGTGGTGGTACCGATTAGTCCGTCTGCTGAGTGAGACGTCTCAGGTTTCTCTTGGCCAAATGGCACAGGTTTTGGAAGATCAGGAAGTACTGTGTATAAGTACCCTGACTATGCATAGATGAGGTCATACTTTTGGGCCTTACTGATGGCTTCCTCTTCGGATTGAGGGAAGGTGGAAGCTACATCCTTACCAAGTAGAGAGACAAGTGATCTAAGAAACCATTCGAGACATTGTTGCTTGGTGGTTTCTGCTTTACACAAACTACGTCGCATACGCCACTCATGAATGTGGTCAGCGATGTGGGTGGTTGAGGTTTGTTTGAAGTTAGATAGTAGTTCTAGGCCATTGTCATGGCGGATGGGTAATTGGAAGAAGGTCAAGAATGCTTTGGCCAATGACTCAAAGGTCGTATGGGACCCTGATTTTTCTTCGACATACCATTTGGCTGATGGGCTAGTGAGTGTGCATTGAAATAATCACAGTCTGATGGAATCATCCATAATGCCATTATAAGAACACCATAGATGAAAGGTCATGACATGGTTGGCGGGGTCATCCCCCACCTTTCCTTCAAACTTTGGGATGTCTGAAGGAATTTTTGTTGGCATTGCAGGCCATGTGGCGTCATGCAATATAGGATCATTGTTAAGTTTGGTGAGATCCGGTATGTTGAGAGAGGCCAAATATGGCATCTGTAGTGGGGGCGGAGGTTTAGCTCCAGCCATAGTGTGTTGTGAACCTGACCCTTGATGGGGACTAGGTGGGTTGGTGCTTCCTCCTTGAGAGGAATTGGGTCCCCCGCTTCCATGCAAAGGAGAGCAAGTGAATGGATGACCTTGGGAAGTGGACCCAAGTAATGTAGAACCAAGCAAAGCTAATCCTAAGATAGTAGCACTCACAGGAGTGTGTGAAGGAGGTACTGATGAGTGGGTACGACCAGATACTCCCCCTAAGATAGGAGGGAGGTTTAGCAATCGTCGTGAACGACAGGGGTTCTGTGGTTCCCCTATGATGTCAGACTAGTTGTGTGAATGTGTGCAAAAAGTAGTGAGTGAAATATAGAAACAAGAGTCTTTGTTGTGACTGTTTACACAATATATATATCCAAATCAAACTGTAATCAGATGTGCATCATACATAAAATGTGAAAGAAGAATATATATGTGGGTAAGAGGGGTTTTGTCCGTGTGGGGGAAACAAAATAAAGCAAATGCTTGTATCCTAGAAGACGTAACATCCTTCCTCTAAAAAAAACATTGGACCTTCCAATAGTAATCAACAGTGGGGTCTGAAGTCACTAGAAGAGAAACTAGTGAAGGATGAAATAATTGGTTATAATGAGGGGTAAAGGGGGCATATCCCGAGAGAGCTGGAGATATTTCCCAATATCCACACAAAATCCAATCAAGGTGCAATTGCAGCCCACAATCGCCACCTGGGTAGATGTCCTAAAGTTGGTCACTAGGTACCTCGGTCAAAGTACGGCATTTAGATTTTCGGCCTAAGAAATGGGTCACGGACTGGATCCCATCCAAGAGGTGGGTACCTCAAGGGGGGATGCACAAAACAACCAGACCTCGGCCTTCAACCCTTCATGGGTATCTCCCTGCCTTATGGTGATTGGAACACTTGACTTGGAGGATTTTAAGTTCCCTATTTGACAACCTCTATGTTTTATCAATGTGAGAACCAGATAACAGGGAGTTATTTGGATGCCTATCCCTGAAATCCTACCTAGACTAGAAAATTTCTTTTGGCACCTCCTGTGGAGAAAAACTTAGTGAGTTTTTAGAAATATTTTATATGAAGTTGTTTTGTGAGGCTAGGGGTGAGAACCAACCTCGTTTGATTAAAAGTGGGAGTGGATAGTCTTGTCAAGAAAAGATGGGGTATTTTCGGAATCCCTTTGGAGGAAACTTACTTAGACCTTCACGTTTCAAGAAGAAACTATGTGAGTGATGGGTGACTTTTGTGTGTGAGTGAAAGTGTGCCAAGTTTTAGTTAATTAGATGTCACCTTGTTGCATGTGGACTTTGCTTGGTCCTTACAAGAGTTTTATTACCTAATTAGCTAGATGTCTTTGGTACAACCTTGCAGAATTCAAAATCCCTAGGAAGCTAGCATGTGGACATGTGGGTCCGTTACTATCCTTTAACTCCCTATGTGTGAGGTAATCTAGAAAAAGCATGAAACTATCCTAGATTGAACATGTGGGCATGTATGAGCCCGTTACAAACCTTTAAACTCTCCTAGTTTTTTTATCTAAGAAAGCAAAATTCCAACCACTATTCTATCTTTGTAGCATGTGGGCATGTATGGACCCATTACAAGTTTAAAATGTGTTTGAAAAATAAAACTAAGAGGGGTCCCAAGAAGGGTCGTTGTCCTCTCCTAAAGGATTTAAACTTTTTTAAGGGAGATGAGATTGTTTTCACAATCTTTTTCTGATTGTCAAGATCGCTTGAAGGCGCGAGAGAAGAGCATACTCAAGGATTGTTACTTCAACTTCTAGTCCCAAATGTGAGTTATATGTGATTAAATATGATTGTCCACTTATGTTTGAAAATCAAAACTAGCCATCCATGTGGCAAAAAGAAAAGAAAGGAAATTGATTTTTATCCTCCTAAGTGCCTATGTTTGTTTGACTAACCCCTTTATATGATGAGGGGACTAAGTGTAGTGTGGCTTTACAGCATTTTAGACATCATATTTAAGAAGACAGATGGCCTTCTCCACATCCAATGATCTTACAAAGTGAAATTTCTTTCAAATGCGCAGCCCCTAGTGTACAGAGAGGCACACAGAGCATAGGCGCACGAATAGAGATGAGTTAGAAAGAACATGCGCGCAGAGAAAGGCTGTTGCTAAAGCGCATGCACACACGATGCACGTCTATGGGGTATAATACCTGTGCACCTGTAACAAACGGCCGAGAAAGAAAATACGAATGGATTTCTCTCAATTCTCTTGTGAATTGACTGGTTAGCAGGTCGACAGAGGCTGGTTTGTGCACCTGCAAGTTAAAAAAACTAAAAGGAAAGAAAGATAAACCCAAATGAGGGAGGAATTTGATACCTTTCCCCAGTATGGTCGCCAATCTGTTTGCACCCTTTTCGTCACCTTGGTGAGAAAATAAGGGGTGCTTACATTCTCAGTTGGGTCTTGCTGAGCATGACAGCTGTAGAGGAAAGAGTTAGAGAAATAAATACAAAACTATAAGAAAGAATTAAACTAATACAAACTAAAATCATAAGCATATGGATAAAGAAATAACAAACACAAAAAGACCAATATCACCAATGTTTTTAGGCTGATCTATTGATGAAATCAAATCACAATGAAGAAAGGGGACTATGAGTCCCTTCTTCCTCCAAAGGAAGGCTCTTTGACCCTCACAAGCTTGCTCTCCTTACAACAAGAAAATGAAAATGGTGATGAAATAACTCCTAGCACATCCACTCAATGGAGAGGTGGATTGCTCAATGAAATGGTGCCAATGTGTTATTTCCAAGGAGTGATTCCTTAAAACAATATAGGCAACATAACATTACATGAAATTCCTTGAGAAAATGAGGTTTCTTCATGGATTTTTATAGAATTACAATGGATTATTGTGTAACTCCTTTGTAGTGTGAAAAGAGGCTCTTTAGGGCTTTATTAGGTCTTTGACCAACCTACCATGCAGATTCAACTCATATTTGAGGGTCAAATCGGCTTGGGAGCTGATCCATAAGTGGTTGGGAGGCCGACCATTTCAATAAATGCACCGTTTAGCAGGTGTGCGACTTTTTGAGCTATTAGTCGTGCATCGTGCGCTTGTGCGGGATATTCACATTCCTGTTACACGCATGCATGTGTGCGCCCAATGTCTGCAAGGCGCCCTTCAATTTTTACTACTTTGTATAGTTTTTAACCTTTTTGGAATGCTGTGAAATTAATTCAGTGCCATGAATGACTTCATTACTGTTTGACGATGCTGAGTTCTTATCGCCATGTGCGGACATAATTTTAGTGATAACAGAGATATTATTTACAATCATTCATCATGATTAAAATTCAACCCTATGGTTGTGATAAGTCATCATTTTCACTGCTGGACAGTCTTTCATACATGAACAACAAGTCTGCTACGCAACAATAACCTACAACAAAAACGTAGTGAAATGCGCAATACACTGTGAAAATAGGTGATAAATATGACATCGTATCTCACTGATAAAAACCTATTTTTAGAAACTGAGAGACATTTTGTATTTAATTTCGTTATAAATAAAAACCTCTCTCCATTTCTTTAAATTCATCTCCATATGGATGGAATAAGTGTCACAAAAACATGTCTCAGACAGAAAATCATGAAAGCTGAAAAATAGGGCTCAAAGATTCCTTTGAATCTCCCAATCGATGACACATTTTTCAAATATGAGAGAGTTTTTTATTATTGGCTTTCCCTTGACAAAAAAATCTCAATGATTTAAAAAATGCTTCTCCAGTTGGTCAGAAATTGATCTTTAAGTTGACCACTAAACCAGTAATTTTCACAGTGTGACCTGTAGTCAGTGTGCAAGAAAATCCATTGTGCGACAACATTCTATGCATGATAGCCCACTGTGTTACGAAATCCACTGCGCAAATACATTCTCTACGCGATGCGCAGTGAATTTTGAAGTGCACAGTTGCAAATGGAAAAGGGAATAAATAAATTAAAGCTTCTTTTTTAAAATGAACCTTGGAGATGTTAGATGTTGCCAATAATAAAAACAATATGGGTGCTAACATGCATGAATTTTCAAATTGTTGACAAACCTATAACATTAGATATGAAAATCATGGTGCTAACATCTTGCTCCAATAGGGATGATTTCCTCCCTGTGAGGTAGAAAATAATAGTAGAACAGGTGCCAATCCATTGGGCTTTTCCCAAAATCAACTTTCCAACTGTAACTTGTAACCTGCATCCACTGAAAACCCAAAACTATATATGCTCCAAACTCAAAACTGAAACTAAGATGAAAATGAAAACTTCAAATTGCTAAAAGAAATGCTCATAGTACTGAGCTTATTCGCACTCCTTCCTACCCTAACTGCTGAAAAAGATGCCAATCAAGTGAAATCAAAATGTCAATGCAACCATGTAAGCACTTTATCCACCATTGTATTTCTTTGTACATGATTTCTCCAAATCTTGTTTACTGTTAAGTCATTCAAAAATTTATCTATAAATTCAAATCTCAAAAAATAAAAAACATTGAGACTGCTTTCCACCTCCAACAAAAATGCAAATGGTTCCTCCAGAACACACATAAAACTATAATCAAGGTTCACCCCTTCCACTGCATCCTTGTTTTCATGCAATTAAAGTTGTTATTCACCACAGAGAGGATGAAAAATATGTTGAGACTGCTGGAAGTAAAAATATTCTGACTTAGAAGACTAGCATATTTATTTCCAAGATGATAGTTGATCACAGGCTACAAATCTGAACTGAGATACCCTTCCATGTAATCATCAACACGGTCATTAAAGGTATGAGAAGGTTGTTGGTCTTACTCACTGATAACAATTTTATCATGTAAAACAGTGTTACTGTGAATGCAGACAGACTTCTCTTCTTCTTTTGTTATCTCATGATTTGCTTTCAACAATTCAAAGGAAGAAAAACATAATGGAAGATAAATTTCATTTGCAAGTCCATTGCTTTGTTCATATTCAACATCATGCCTGGAGGATTTATGATTTGAAACATTATAAACATTTTTCTTCAGCAATTTGAAAGTTGCAAAACCCAATGGCAAAGTTTTTTTATCTAATTCAAAACTTTCTTCATTTTCTTCACTGTTGTCATATGCACATTTGCCAATTTCTTTGGGTTGTTGAAAACAATCATTTTTAGATTCGGAAAGTGCAACTACTTGTTCTGAAGTGTCAACCTCATAAGAATCATTGTACCCATCATACCTGAGTTCACCAAAAACCTTTGTAATTTCATCAAACATGAGAATTGGGGCAACAACATTTTCTTCTGCAAGCTGATCTGGAAATTCACATTCATGGTCGTCTACAAATGTATACATAAAATAGTAAGTTTCTAGCTCATGATGGTATGGATCTAAATTTAAATCAATATCAAAGAAATTAAGGAGAGTAGCTTGTTATTCAAACTAATCATCATTATTTTCAAACACATCCTCATGACATCCTTCAAGAAAACTTATGACATGATTAGCCTCCTGCATATTATGCACAGTCTCTGGTTCCTCAAATTTCAATTTCTCATCCAAAATCTAATTTTGTAGTTCCTTACATGCTTGAATGTTTTCTGCAACTTCCCGAGCATTTTTCAACATCTGTTTCAAACACATAGAATTCCTCTCCATCAAAAGAAAAGATAAGTCTGATTGAAAGACTGTTACATAATGGAGCATGGCAACAGTTTCAGGAGGTTGGACTTCTTTTTGCAGTTTATAATAAAGACTAGAAAACCTCCTACTAAAATTTGAGATGGTTTCATCTTTCATTTTTCTCATGGAATAAAACTCTGAAAGGAGTAGATCCCATGACTTTCTCTCACCCAAAAATCTATGAAAATATTCCCTCAATTCATCCCATGAGCTAATCAACTGAGGCTGCAAATTTTTGAACCATGCTTTGGAATCTCCTTATAAGGACTGAGAAAAGGTCCTCATAGACACATCATCATGTTCAATATAAAAAAGGTATATAAAATGTTCAAAGACTTGAATATGTTTTTCAAGTGAATGTCCATCAAGATCTCCATCAAACCTAGGAAGGTACTTATAATGTATCATAAGAAAGTCATGAAGGATGGAAGGAAATTTAAGAGAAATGTATCTTTCTTGAATCTTGGAGGGTGTAGCATTAAGAACAAAAGGTACAAGCTCAACTTTGGTTTCATTAAGCTCACAAGAATGATCATGAACATCATATGGCTCAGAGGAAGGAGCTTGGTGAATATCGGTTATACAAGAAGAAGGAGGTATACCTATAGATTGCAATGAAGGATATACAAGGGTAGATCTCTGGGCTTCATTTAAGTGGAGAAATATTCTTTTGAAAAACTCAGGAAAGCACAAGAAGATATTGATAAAACAGAAAAGTACTTCTTGAACTAAACTTAATCTTGAGTACCTTATTTTTCCATACTGCTCTTCCATATCTTTGTCAACAGGTCTCATTCTCCAGTGGAGTCTTTGAATCACATTTGAATATTAACTGGAGTCTCCATGAAAAATTTAGCTCTAGATTCTTCTGCCAGTGGAATCACCTTCACCTGATTTTATGATGTGTGGAGTTGCCAGAGAAGAAATATAGCCAATATGTGTCTAAGTGTCTACTATTCTCAGACCTTAGAACTGAAACAATGTCATTCTTCCCAGGGAAAGTTTCATTCAATTCCATCCTCGACAATGACACCA